>JAZEWT010000013.1:9647794-9658586 GCA_036362905.1 Mordacia mordax
AGGCGGGGCATTAGCGAGCTAGGCGGGGCATTAGCGAGCTAGGCGGGGCTTTTGAACGGACGTTGCGCGCTATCTTCCTGTTGTTCCACGGAGGCCCCGTGACTTGGGTGGAGCCAGACAGGTCGGCGCCAGCTGTGTACATCGGGGGTGATTGGTGGATAGAGGAGGCGATAATCGCAGGCGATAATCGCGGAACAACGGCGATTGGTGGAGAGAAACACGGCGGTTAAAAGGGGCGGTTCGAACCGGGGGGCAGGTACTTAAGGGAGCGCGGAGCAAGGGGGCGGGGAGTTGCTAGCCGAGTCGAAGTGGTTAGGAAGGGCAGCCATGTAGAGGGACGAGGGCAGAGAGTAGCGGGGTTAGTTAGTTAGCGGGGTTAGTTTGTCATGTTAAGGGCAGTCGAGTAGCGGGGTTAGTTAGTCATGTGCGAGGGCTGTGCGAGAGCTGTGCCTGGGGCTCTGCGAGGGCTGTGCCCGGTGCTGTGCGAGGGCTGTGCCCGGAGCTGTGCGAGAGCTGTGCCCGGAGCTGTGCGAGAGCTGTGCCCGGAGCTGCGCGAGGAGCTGTGCCAAGCGGTTGTGCCGCGTAGCGAGTTGTAGCGAGGAGCAGTTGGGGCGGCTGAAAATGGACCTCGTCGCGGCGCGCAAGTCTGCAGCAGTAAAAGGCTTCAAGTCATCCTCTGTCCAGTATTTTTGTATCAAAGCGGTGGTATGGGTGAACGTGGTGTGAGCGCGGTACGTGTGAGAGAACGCGCGCTGCGTGTGATCATTCAGGGACCGAGAGAGCGCGCGCTGCGCGTCATCACTCAGGGACCGAGAGAGATTGGTGTTAGGAGTTAGGGATCGCTGGAGCTCTAGAGAAGATATTTACGGAGGTGGGGACCCTAGGAATTTGGGGACCACCACACGTTCCTCAGTGTGAGTGCTGGCGTGATAGGTGAGAACGCCTGTCGCTCAAGCATGTTGCTAGAGCCTGTTGCTAGAGCAGGCACATATTTATAAAATTATGTCCGTAGTTGGTTAATAATGAGGTATTTTGCATTATCCACAGGGCCTTGGAGTTTTGATGTGACTACGTGTGTTGGTGGGTGTGTTTGAAGGTACGTGGTGTTAAGCGGTTCGATGGAGATATTATTATTTAGGAGGGGGGAATATTTTGTTGATTTGGGCGCGGAGTGCACGTGGCTGCACGCGGCGGCCATCTTAGGTGCGAGCGGTATTTTTTTATCGAGAGTGAGTGCTGACGTGAGAGGACTGTGGAGTTTTGATGTGACTGCGTGTGTTGGTGGGTGTGTATGAAGGTGCTGTGTCTGCAGAGTGGATAAACATCAGTTCGAGAGAAGATACGTGTGGAAGCAAGTCCTTGTGGTGGAAGGGAGTATCGAGTGTCGGCGAACCAGGAGCGGTGCATGCGAAGCGCGAGGAGGGATTAAACAAAAACACAACGCAGAACTTTACCATCCGAATCTCCTCCTCCTCGCCACGTGTGCACTCGCGTGCACCGAGTTTACCTGGTTATCTGACATCTAAGCTGGCCTAGGCGCCGGCCTGCAGTCTCTCGTGCGATCGGCGGCCGAATCGTGACTGTTGGGAGAGACGGTGCAGGTTGGCGCCGGCTACACTTACATAGCCGATGAAATGATAATGCTGCCCGACTGATTCGGAGTGAGGCCTCCGCTGTCAAACCGGAACCGGCCATAAGCACACTGCCTAGGTATGGAAACCTTTCCACTGTCTCCACAACTGCCCCATCATTCGTGGAGAACTGAGAAGGTGGAGTATTTGGTGGCACTAAATACCCATACAGGTGCTTTGATTTGGTGTGACTGATGGTAAGACCCCACCTCTTTGTTGCATTCTCCAGGTTCAACAGCAGAGCCCCCCAACTCCTCCTCAGAATGAAGAGCAAACACCCAATCATCGGCATAGATAACATGGTTGGCCAATAGGGAGCCATCCCTTGACCGCGCCCGGGCATTGATGAACTTCCCATTATACCTGTACCAGATGGCAATTCCACTGGAACATCCATGGAAAGCCTCTCGAACTACGTGGTTAAAAGAGATGTTGAATAATGTAGGAGCCAGAGGGTAACCCTGTCGAACCCCAACGTGAACAGAGAATGGCTCTGACTCACTCCCGACCACGTAGCTTTACCCGGGCTTGCCCACCCTCATGAAGGTCCTAAATGATGGTGAGTAGGGTGTCAAGGATCCCGACAGCATGAAGAACAATCCAAAGCCCTGGCCTATTGATGGCCTTTGACCAGATCAAAAAAACAGAGATGCAGATTCTGTTGGAATTCCTTACATCTCTGTTGTAGCAACTGGACATAGACTATGGTGTCTGTGCAAGATCGCCATGGCCTGGAACCACATTGAGGTTCCGCAAGCATCTCCTCAGCGTACCTAGCAAGGTGATGTTGAATGATCCTTGCCAGGACCTTTCCCGGCACACTGAGGAGTGAGATGCCCCTGTAGATATTACAATTGGTGCGGTCCCCTTTCTTAAAGAGTGGGACCACTTGGGCACCCTTCCATTCTTGCGGGACCCTTCCTGTGCTCCAGACATGCAGAGCAGTCTGCAGGCAAACATCACCTTCCCTCAGCATTTAGCTTGGAAGATCATCTCGGCCCGGTGCTTTTCCTGGTCTCAGGCTCTGGACCTCTATAGGTGTCATCTCCACCTATAGAGGAAGTACGTATGGCGGAGATGCCAGCCCTGTAAGTGGCTAGCATCTCCGCCAGCCACTCACAGGGTGTGGCTGCTTCTTCCATTTTCTGAGGTACCACAGCCCCAGCAGGGTCATCTCCATGTTGTACCATGGTGTTATCTGATCCAGGGGGTTCCCCTCCCCAAGACCTTACAGAAATGCTCTGCAAATCTGCAAATTTGTCCCTCGGGGTTGGAGATTGGATCACCATTTTCCACTTTAAGAAGGGTAATCGATGCATTGTTGCAGGACAATCTTTTGATGGAATTAAAGAGTGATTTTTGATCACGGGCTACTGAGGCAGTCTCCATCTCCTCAGCAGCCTGCAACCACCAGTCATCCTTGCAACGTCGCACAGCTCTCCGAACCTCTTAGTGAAGGCTGCGGTAAACCTCCTCCTTCTCGGGCGTAGGATGTTGCAGGCTGTGGGAGTGGACCTGCCGTTTTCTCTCGGCTAGCTTGAAAAATCCTCCATCAACCAGGGTTTCTTGGGAGGTCTGGACCGTGGACACGGTGCAGCCATTCCAGCTGCATGAGCCAAAGCCCTAAATCTCACCCATTACCCCTCGACATGGGAGGATTGGGGGACGTTGTCAGTCCCAGCTGCAAACGATGATGAAATTCTCTTTTATTTCCTGAGCTATCCGAGACCAGGACACTGTGGGTTTGAATAGGGTTCTTGGTGGATGCCACCACTACTATGGAAGAATAGCAGATGGATCTTAGAGATGACGAGCCGATGGTCAGAGGTCAGATCAGCTCCTCGGAAGGCTCTGGTGTCAAGGGCATGGGCCCGCATCTGCTGCTCCGTCAATATGTAGTCCAGCAGATGGTCTTGCTCGGACCCGGCATGCACTCAAGATGTTGTGTGGATGCACCAATGACAGAACAGCGTGTTGGTTATTACAAACCCATGGGCTACACAGAAATCTAGCAGCCTCCTACCGTTAAGATTGAACTGATCTGGTCCATGCCTTCCAATCACTCCAGCCCAGATGTCTGCATCATGGCCCACTCGGGCATTAAAGTTACCTTGCAGGATGACTTTATGCCGAGGGGTCACTTTAGCCAAAACATGGGACAGGAGATCATAGAAGGCATCTGACTCATGGGCCTTGCCTGCTTCCCTCCCATTTATAGGGATGCAAGCCCACAGTAACCTTGGACTCACGGGTTTCCACACCTCACCACCACGTTTCCACGCCCCCTTCATTTTTATTAAGAAGAACCACTCCCTGTTGCTTGGCAGTTTCCTGTCCCGAATGGAGGACTTTCCACTCCTCCTGCTGATTAGAGCCAGAACCAGTCCACCGGACCACCTATATCCCAGAGGTTCAGGCAGTACTGGTCCAGCTCCCGACAGGAGTGGCAACCTCTCCTCCAAAACGAGCAGTTGAACATTCCACGTGGCTACATGCAGCGGCTTTTTGTTGTTTCTGGAAGAACCCCGGGGGTGGGAAATCAGTCTCCTGACTTCGCCAAATGGGGTTTGGCCAGGAGACGTCATCAGCGCCTGTCCTCCCAGGTCCTCCGGCAGAAACTTGAGTTTTTCTTTATGTTTACGTGGTTTACTTGTAATTAAATTGAAGGTGGGGGGGGGTTACCAGCCCCCCCGTACCCGTCCAGAGCCCCCTTGGCCGCTGCGGAAGCTGTAAGAGCAGCAACCACAGCGTTACCGACTGGGACCACGAGGAGGAGGGGGGGGGGTTCTTTAACCAGACCCACATATACATACACAAGCATGCGTTCTTCCGGACCAATTAGCTGCGGCAACCCGGCGTGACCCCTACCTTGGTTCCAGGTTTCCTGAGACGCGGAGTCACGCGGAACTGGGAGCTTCACAAACCAACGATAAATGTTTAATGAGCGCTGAGGTCTCGAAGCGAAATTATACAAATCACTGGCTCCTGGGGACTCCAGTCTCCGCGGTTTGAAGTCGTTTCATCCGAGCGAGTGCGGCGGCGTGGTGAGCAGCGCTGCTGCCTTGCAGTCAGATGCGCCCATGTTCGATTCCAGGCTCGGATGCCAATGTTCTGTGTGGAGTTTGCGAGTTCTCGCTCTCTCCCTCCGTGCCTGCATGGGGTTTTACCGGGTGCTCCGGTTTTCTCCCACATTCTAAAGACACGCTGCTGCCTGGGTTAAGTGTCCCGCTGACTAAATTGCTCACGAACTGCGGGGTGAAACCGGAGTACCCGACAAAAAATCCACGCAGACACGGGGAGATAGAAAAACGCAAACTCCACACACACAGGCTCTGCACTCCAGCCAGGATCGAACCCAGGTTCTTCCTGCTGCGAGGCGGCGGCGCTACTCATCGCTGTGCCGCCCCATAATGCGCTGTTCAAAGCATCAACGTCATCACCATGTGTTGCTCAGTGTCATTCACCATTCACAAGGCACCGTGTGATCATCATGGCTCATTATTACCATCTCATCTTGTTCATAACATCGTCACCTTCAATCAGGCTCAACCGCGAGACTTTGCACTCCATCAGAAGGCTCGCTCACATGGCCGTGGTCGCGGCCTTGCATTTCTCCACCATGTGTCTGCCGACATCCAACCGATTCCGTCGCCGACCTTCAATTCATTCGAGCAAATGTCTCTGGATTGGAGGTCGGATCAACCTGTGAAGTTGTCGCTGCTCCACCGCCCACCTGGAGCCTCCAATTCTTTTGTCAATGAACTGTCTGAGTGCTTTCTAAGCTGTGCTCCAGTTCTGAGAAGATTCTGATTCTTGGCGATTTCAACATCCATGTTGACGCTCTGAAGAGCCCTCTTGCAAGGGATCTCATGGCCACTCTGAACTCATTTGGCTTCATTCAACACGTGACATCTGCCAGCGAACAGATGGGGCCATACTCTCGACTTGGTTTGCTAATGGGGCATATCGGTAACCAACCTGTCTGTCACTGATCCTGGTTTGTCTGATCATTCCGCTATTTGGTTTGATATTCCGGTACCGCCTCCCATTTCCATCACCAAGCGCAAAATCCAATAACGAAACCTTAACGCCATCACTCCAGACTAAATCACCACAGAGAGCAACAGTTCATCACTCTCGGCCTCGGCTCACTCGGCCTCTGATGCGACAGTTGAAGCGAACAACAGCCTGCTATCAAGTATACCGGATGACTTGGTCCAATTTAAATCACGTTGTGTCTTAGGTGGAAAAACATCCCCCTGGAATACTGCTGAACTCAGGGACCTCAAGGCGAATGCACGCTGGGCCAGACTTGGAGAAAATCTGGCCTCACCGTTCATGCTCAAATCTTTAAGGACCAGCTCAATTGCTACCAGAAGGCACTTGATTGCGCCCATACCAACCACTTTTCCAGCATTCTGGCTAATACCTGTGACAAGCCCAAGAGCCTCTTTTCAACCATTAATCGGCTCCTTCATCCAATCAGTCACTCATCCTCACCTATCTTCATTTAAAGAGATGAGGTGGATCAGTTGATTCCGTTTTTCTTAGAAAAAAGCGAAGCCCACCATATCTCTACCCAGTCTCAAGCACCAACCAATACCTCAACAAATGTTCCTTCCCCTACCTTCATCTAAAAACTACTGGGATTTTCCAAGTTAACAGAATACGATGTCTCTTTATTAGTTACAGAGCTCGGACTGCAAACTGCTCCCTGGACCCCTTTCCATCTAAACTCATCCGGGCAAATTTCAATATCCTTTGCCACCTTCGTCACTAATCTCTTCAATAACTCACTTTTCTCTGGTATCGATCCCCCACTATTCTAATGTGCTGCAGTTACCTATCTGCTAAAAAAACCTGGCCTTGTTTACAACATCCTTGATAATTATCGCCCCATATCAAAACTACCATTCTTCTCTAAGGTCCATAAACGTACAGCAGCCGTGCAAATCCAAATACACATTCTTAATCACCTCCTCGATCCCTTCCAATCTGGATTCAGATTCCGCAACAGTACTGAAACTACTCCGGTAAAAGTAGTTAATGACCTACTTGTCACTGTTTATGAAGGCTCGTCAAGTATTCTTGTCCCACTGGACCTGACGCTGCCTTAGATACCATTAACCACCCTTCCTTACTTGAGTGACTGGAGGGTGTAGGGGTTTCTGGCTGTGCCCTGCATTGGCTGAGCTCCTATCTCTCCAACCGGAAGCAGTTCGTCAGCCTCGGAGATTCATCCTGTTTCTTTCTGGAGTTCCTCAGGATTCAGTTTTGGCCCATTCCTCTTCAGCAGCTACATACAACCACTGGGCCATATCCTTCACAGCCTCAATCTCAGCTAACATTGCTATGCCAATGAAATCCAAATTTATATCCACGTGAAGCCATCCATCAATGCGTCTATTCTTTGCGTCCTCACTGTCAACTGTGAAGGCCTGGCTCAATTCAAATTTCATAAAACTAAATGGTGACAAAAGAGAAGTTTTGCTTGTCGGAACCCCGCACCAATTGTCCAAGGCTGAACGTATCCAATTGATGCTTGACTACCAGACCGTCGAAGTTGCTAAGGCAGTCCAGAGTCTAGGAGTGACTCTTGATTCCTCACTCACTTTCGAGACACACATCAACAAGGTGATGAAGGTAGCCTTTTTCCATCTCAGAAACATAGCCAGACTGCGCAACATCCTGTCACCTGCTGATGCTGAGAAGCTAATACACATCTTCATCTCCTCACGAATCGACTATTACAATGCAGTACTCCCTGGTATCCCTACATACCTGATCAATCGCCTCCAACGTGTGCAGAATGCGCTGATAGAGTCCTCACTCGCACACCCATCCACGATCACATATCGCCAGTACTGATGTCTCTCCACTGGCTACCGGTTAAATACAGGATTGAATTCAAGATCCTCCTTCTCCCCTACAAGGCTCTCACTGGCGCTGCTCGAAGATACATCCGTAACCTACTTCAGGCACCCTCCTCAACACAACCACTTAATCCTCCAATACGGGCTTGCTGCATGTGCCCAGATCGCGCCTCCATTCGATGGATCACAGAGCCTTCTCGCGCGCTGCTCCCCAGACTCTGGAGCTCCCTTCCATTGGAGATTCGATCGGTTGAGTCCCTGGACATCTTCAAATCTCGTCTCAAGACTCACTTGTTCTGTAAGGCTTTGAAACCCTTTGGCTCGGACTGTTCATGAGGCTCATTGTCATGGTGCTGAAATGATGGCTCGCTCGAGACCTGCACCTGCGCAGCAACACTTATTCCTTTCTTCATTTGTTGAACAATTATTTTTTATCAGAAAGCTGCTCTCTCGGGACAGCCGCGTCGATGGCTTCCTCTCTCCACCTCGCGACGTTTCGCCTCACACCTTAGAGGCATCCTCAGGCGTAGTGTGCGTGCTTAGTTCCTATTGTCCCTTTATATGTGTGGGCGTGATGCATGTGTCCTTTGTTGTGTGAGTCCGCCTCTGAGTCACTGGAATAAGGAAATTAGTTTCAAGGTGACTCAGAGGCGGACTCACACAACAAAGGACACACGCATCACGCCCACACATATAAAGGGACAATAGGAACTAAGCACGCACACTACGCCTGAGGATGCCTCTAACGTGTGAGGCGAAACGTCGCGAGGTGGAGAGAGGAAGCCATCGATGCGGCTGTCACGAGAGAGCAGCTTTTCGAAGCAATCATCATGCATCGAGCCGTGAAAACCTACATCATTACAATTATTTTCATCACTTATTTATGTCCATCTCTAAATTATAAGCATTATTTAACTTTCAATTGAACTGCTCTGTTGTTGTTGTCGCTCACATGCCATTCTCGCCACAGATCTTTATAGCACTTTGTGACCCTTGGGAGAAAAGCGCTCTAGAAGAGCAATTATTATTATTATCATCGTCGTCATCATCGTCACACTTACAACGCTAGTTTCCATGTCTGAGTCAGATGCCTGGAGATGCTTCTGAACTACAATCACACAATAGCGCATTGCTTGTACACGGGGATTGCTCTGAATATGTGTTCTTCCTTCCTCTCCTTTACGACGTTTCACCTCCCACGTTGGAGGCATCGTCAGGCGCTTGGTATCCGACCCTCGGTGCGGACCGGCGACCGCCTCCGACGTGGGGAGACGAGACATCGAGAGAGGAGGAGCGCTCGACAGGGAGGGGGATTTTTCAACGCTCGTTTCACCATCACCGTCAGCAGTGTCATCTGCTGCTCCGGACTTAATATGCAGAGGAGCACAGAGCTCGCAAGATTGTTGACGTCACCTCCACCACCACTTCCGTCTCTGTCGCCGCCAACAACAACCGCTATTGGCCACGAGTGGAGGTGACGTCATCACGACGCCTGTGCCAGGCGAGGAGCACCTTCAGGGCACGAGAAACCACCTCCACGACCACCGCCGCCTCCACCACCTCCTCAATCTCCTCCACCTTCACCACCTCCTCAACCTCCTACACCTCCACCATCTCCCTCTCCTCCACCTTCACCATCTCCTAAACCTCCTCCACCTCCACCATCTCCCTCTCCTCCACCTTCACCACCTCCTCAACCTCCTACACCTCCACCTTCACCACCTCCTCAATCTCCTCCACCTTCACCATCTCCTAAACCTCCTCCACCTCCACCATCTCCCTCTCCTCCACCTTCACCACCTCCTCAACCTCCTACACCTCCACCTTCACCACCTCCTCAACCTGCTAAACCTTCACCATCTCCTAAACCTCCTCCACCTCCACCATCTCCGTCTCCTCCACCTTCACCACCTCCTCAACCTCCTCCACCTTCACCATCTCCCTCTCGTCCACCTTCACCATCTCCTAAACCTCCTCCACCTCCATCATCTCCGTCTCCTCCACCGTCACCACCTCTTCAACCTCCTCCACCTCCACCATCTTCGTCTCCTCCACCTTCACCACTTCCTCAACTTCCTCCACCTCCACCATCTCCACCACCACCACCGCCTCGACCACCTCCTCAACCTCATACACCTTCATCATCTCCGTCTCCTCCACCTTCACCACATTCTCAACCTCCTCCACATTCACCATCTTTGTCTCCTCCACCTTCACCACCTCTTCAACCTCCTCCACCTTGACCACCTCCTCCACATTCACCATCTCCGTCTCCTCCACCTTCACCACCTCTTCAACCTCCTCCACCTTGACCACCTCCTCCACATTCACCATCTCCGTCTCCTCCACCTTCACCACCTCCTCAACCTCCTCCACCATCACTATCTCCGTCTCCTCCACCTCCTCCACATCGTCCTCCTCCTCTCCCTCCTCCCCCCGGGTGGCTGCGGTTGCCGCAGCGCCGCTGTGCGGTGGTGCCGTGCGAGTGGTAGCCGCTGTCCTGGCGCTGCGCCGCTCCGCCGAGCGAGCACGAGCGCCACCGCCGCCTCAAGCTCTCCGGGGAGAGCCACAGCTCGCGGGGCTCGCCGGGGGCGATGATGGGGGCGATGGGAGACACCATTGTTTCTGGCAGGAAGGTGATGGTGCTGATGGCACTGGTCGCGATGGCGAGGACGGTTCGGGCTGCGGCAACTCTGGGGATGATGGCGGCGGCAGTGGCGGGTGTGGTGATGGTGGCTGTGGCAGCGGTGGTGCTGGTGACGGTGGTGGTGATAGGAATGCTGGTAATGATGGTGGTGGCGGTAGAAGTGGTGGTGGTTTTGGTGGGGATGGTGACGGTGGTGATGGCGGTGACGGCGGCGGTGGAGGCGGTTGCGGTGGCTGGGACGGTTATCAGGTTGGCGGTGACAGCATTGGTGACGGTAGTGGGGACGGCGGTAACGGTGGCTGAGACGGTGATCAGGGTGGCGGGGACGGTGACAGAGACGGCGGCGGTGAGGAGGGCGGACGAGCGATCTTCATCAAGACTGCGGCTCCGGGCTCTCGGGCTGGGGCCGAAAATCAACGACGGTTGCGAGGTGAGGAGACCCTGTGACCACGCGATGATGGGGAGGGGGCGGGGAGATGATGATGACGAACGTCGTTACCAACAGCTGCTCTTTCGGGTTAGACGTATCACGTGTTCCTCATTTTACTTGTCACGATGTGATTTGGTGAGAGAGTGCCTGAGTAGGTGAGTGAGTGGGTGAGTGAGTGCGTGAGCGAGTGAGTAGGCAAGTGAATGGGTGA
>JAZEWT010000013.1:9660354-9670575 GCA_036362905.1 Mordacia mordax
CCGCCCCCCTCCTCCCAGGTCTCCCTGCCCTGCGCACGCAGTTGCTCCGCCTGCTCTGTAACCGTGCCGCGGCACGGACCGACTGCACCCGAGAGGTTCGGGCTCCGGTTGGGAACCAGACACGGGTCGACTCACGGTCGGGTCGACTCACGGTCGGGTCGACTCACGGTCGGGTCGACTTTCAGGTTTCGAACTTCTTCGCTCGGTTAGAAACTCGCGTCCCGCTCCCCCCACAGCCCCCCCGCGGGGGTTGATTGAACACTCCTCATTAGTCTCAGTGCCTACTCATCTCATTGTCAGAAACCGCTTCGTCCTGTACAGGGTCGCGGTGAGCCGGAGCCTATCCCGGCAGACACAGAGCGCAAGGCAGGAATATACCCACGATGGGACGCCAGTCCATTACAGGGTACTGCGGGCAATTTAGTCTGCAAGCCAATTAACCTGTGCAGCAGCGTGTTTTTTGGACTGTGGGAGGAAACCGGAGTGCCCGGCGAAAACCCACGCGGACACGGAGAGAGAACATGGAAACGCCACACAGAAAGGCACCCGAGCCGAGATTCGAACCCGGGTATTTTTTGCTGTGAGGCGACAGCGCTACCCACAATTTCTACCGCACGGACACACAATAGAGCCTGGCGCAGGAATCACACATCCGCAGCTTGCG
The DNA here is from genome assembly GCA_036362905.1 of Mordacia mordax. Lineage (NCBI taxonomy): Eukaryota > Metazoa > Chordata > Hyperoartia > Petromyzontiformes > Petromyzontidae > Mordacia > Mordacia mordax. The sequence goes on from JAZEWT010000013.1 coordinate 9,661,019, forward strand.
AGCTCACTGGGTATGTTTCTGCAGTAATAATTAACAACTACCCAACATCCATCCACCGCGGTCGAGCGACGCCACGTTTATCGTCTCACCGTGGAGCAGCCTCTGCTATTAACCAGGGCTGCCAACCGGAGCTGAGCCGCGCTCCCCAGCAACGCATTGTTTCATCCGCCTCGCTTCCCCAGACACGTTCTGGGGAAGTATGATTATTGTTCCCTGGTTCCCTAGACGCCGTCCTTGGTCAGGCTCGTCCGGACAACCCCCTCATCCCCCCCCCCCACGTATAATAATAGTAAATATATTAATAAATAGGGAGTTCTCTGGAGGGGTGAGTGGGGCTGCAGCCTCACAGCAAGAATCAACTGGGTTCGATTCCCGACTCGAGTGGCGCTATTCTGCGTGGAGTTTGTGTGTTCTCCCATGAAACTACCGCACAAACTCACCCACTAACAATCACTCACTCGCAATCTCACCCATTCACTCGCACACTCACCCACTCACTCACCCACTCACCCGCCCACTAACAATCACCCACTCACTCACCCACTCGCCCACTCACCCACCAACTCACTCGGGCCGCCGGGTTCGTAGAGCGGTGCGCTAACCGCAGCACCACCGCTCCCAACATACACACGCACACAAAGAAAAAGACTCCCTGAATAGCCTAACAGACCGTAGGGTCAAGTGCCGTTAGCGATAAGCTATGAAGGTCAGCACGGCACACAAGGAGGGGGGGGGGTAACCCGTGCCACGCTCGGCCGTCTTTGTCTCCCAACTGGAAATGTTTAGACATTGCACTAGACGCTCACTTGAGGCTGAGTCGACCTTGGGGAGGCTCAGGACCGGTTCAGAAAAACGTCACTGGAGTTGACTGTGAACGAGATTCGATCTCGGGTCGCCAGGTTCGTAGCTCAGCGCGCTAACCGCTGCACCACCGCTCCCCCCCCCCATACATTCACAGACGCACACACACTCAGAGGGGGCCGTGGCCGCGGGTGAGTGAGCGGGTGGTGAGACGGGGGAGGACGCGCGGGTTAAACTAACTGCCTGTCGAGGTTATTAATCAACTCTCTCTCTCTCTCGCACATCCTCAAAGCGCTGGTTATCATTGCGATGTGGGTTAGGTTGAGTGTTCATTATGTGCGTGTGTGCGTGCCTGTGTGTGTGTCTGTGTGTGCGTGCCTGTGTGAATATGCGTGTCTGCGTGTGTGTGTGTACACGTGCGTGTGTGTGTGTACACGTGCGTGTCTGTGTGCGTGTTTGTGTGTGTGCGTGTGTGTACACGTGCGTGTCTGTGTGCGTGTTTGTGTGTATGTGTGCGTGCCTGTGTGTTTGTGTGTGCGTGCGCGCGTGTGTGCGTGTGTGCGTGCGCGCGTGTGTGCGATTGTATGCGTGTTTGCGTGTGCGCACGCGTGTGATTGTTGTTCTTGTGTTCGTGTCTGCACGTTTGATTGTATGTGTGTGTATGCGTGTGATTGTGTGCGATTGTGTGTGATGTTGTTCCTGTGTTCGTGTATGCGCGTTTGATTGTATGCGTGTGATTGTGTGTGATTGTAGAATGTGTGCGCGTGTGTGTGATTACATACGTGTGTGTGCGTGTCACTGTCTTTGTTGTTCCTGTGTCCGTGTGTGTGTCCGTGTGTGTGCGCGTAGCGGTTACACAAGTGTCATTCTCGCTCAAGGCCAACACCGGCGACGATTATATGAACCGGTCCTGGGACTTCCCCCTAGATCAACTCAGTCTCAAAATGAGTAGCTAGCGCGGTGTCTAGACATCGCCACTGGGGATACAAAGGCGGCCGAGCCTGTGTCCCTGGATAAGGGAGTCTGATAAATAATAATTGCTGACCATCGTATGGCAAGCCGGCCTTCGCTAACGCCACTGCATTGCTATTATAATTAATAATACAACGTATAACGCGCACATTGCTCATTCATTCAATTTCCAAGTTATTGATTCGTCGAGGATAATCTGGGGAGGAGGGGGGTGGGGGGAGTGAGTGACGCGGTTAGCGAGCGGACACCCGCCAGACACTGCATGCAACATCATTATGATGTTACGGGATAATTATTTAATTTGGCTTTTTTGGGGGGGAGGGGGAGGGAGGTTGACGGAGGAAATCGGAGAACCCGGAGGAAAACCCCCGCAGAGGACACAAACTCCACGCAGACAGGACCCTCTCGGGCAGGACTGTCTCCGTGAGGTGCAGAGGTTACCGCTGCGCGACCATGCCGCCCAGCAATCGTACAATGTTTTAGATTAGATCGTGTCTGGTCAAGGCTATACAAGGTATGTTTGTCTAATTCTCGCACACTGGGCCCTATTTCATCCGGAACTTGGTTACACGTCCCCTCATCTTCTTACACAACAGTGGTTGTCATGTGCAACAAACATTCATAGCGGCAGGCACTTCCTTGGACAACACATTTTGGTGATGTCATTATGGGGTCCTATCCCATCGGTTTCTATTATATGCTTATCCAGATTACGTAATGTAAATGCTTGCTGAGCATCGATTACTATGGATGGATAAGGTAATCGACTCCACTGCTTGTACATGGGGTATTGAAAGGTGGTAATCGATTCAGTTGATCGAATCACAGATGTGACCATGCTCTGGACCTGGTTTTCTCAAGGGCTATACCTGTAACCTCGGCGATGGACTGGCGTCCCGTCGTCGGGTGTATTCCTGCCTTACGCCCTGTGTTTCCGGAATAGGCTCCGGCTCACCGTGACCCTATATAGGATTAAGCGATTTCAGATAATGAGATGAGAGATGAGATACCTGTAACCTACCTGTCCGTCACTGATCCCTGGTCTGTCTGATCACTCCACCCTGCGGTTTGATTTCCAGGTACCACCATCCATTTCCACCACAAAGCCGAAAATATAATTGCGAAATCTTAACTCCATCACTCCAGGCTTATTCTCCACTACAATCAACAATTGATCACTCTCTGCCTCCGCTCACTCTACCTATGATGGAACACTTGAAACTTACAACAGCTCGCTATCATGCAAACTGGATGTTTTGGCCCACATCAAATCACGTTGCGTCTTGGGTGGAAAAAAAATCCCACTGGTGTACTACTAAACTCCGGGATCTCAAGGTGAATGCACGCAGGGTCGAACGGACATGGAGAAAGCTATGAGTACTTTTACCAGTATACATTTGTAAAAATACGTGTTGCATTTCTGGAAATTATACAGGTGTTAAGATCTTAACAATTGTATAAAATGGTAAAATGTGGTAAAATAAAACCTTTTATCTTTTTCACATCTGTACATTGGCAAAAGTACCCATAGTTAAACAGCTCGTCCTGAGCTACAAAAGCATTGATATTGCATTGTCCTGAGCTGACTGACTATTGGCAACATCTTGATAACATTGACAATCAGGATCTCAAGAAAGCCATGTCCAGTGTAGGTCAATCGGTTTCAAGGACAATGCATATATTATCAAAGATTTTTGTTTGCATATTTTGCCACAAATGTGTGGCTTTTGCAAATTAGGCACTTTGTGAAAGATGTCTATTTGGTGTTTTAAGATCTTAACACCCGTATAATTGCGAGAAATGGTAAAAAAATCTTTTCTCTTTTTAATATTCTTAGAGAAAATCTGTCCTCACCATCCATACTCAAATCTATAAGGATCAGCTAAATCATTACCAGAAGGCATTTGATTGTGCCTGTACCAACCACCTTTCCAGCATCCTAGCTGATGCCTGGGACAAGCCTGTATGTCTTCACTCAGCCATGCATCCTTACCTCTCTTCATTAATAAACACCAGGTGGATCAGTTCATTCAGTTTTTCACACACAAAACCAAAGCCCATCGCATCGCTACCCAGTCTTCACCTCCACCCGCTACCTAAGCAATTGTTCCCTCTCCTACCCTGATCTCAAAACGCCTGGAATTTTTTGAGTTATTGGACTCTGATGTTTCTTCATTAGTTACCAGATCTCAGCCTACAAACTGCTTCTTAGACCTCTTCGCATTCAAACTCATCCGGGCAAACTTTAAATGCATTGTTACCTTCGTCACTAATCTCTTCAATAACTCACTTCGCTCTGGCATCATTCCTCCACTGTTGAAATGTGCTGCAGTTACCCCTCTGCTCTAAAAAACAGGCTTTGATTGCAACATCCCTGATAATTATCACCCCATCTTCAATTTACCATTTCTTTCTGATGTCCTTGAGCGTGCATTAGCCACGCAACTTCAGAAACACGTCAACAATGACCTCCTCGATCCCTTCAAATCTGGGTTCAAATCTGGCCTTAGTACTGAAACTGCTTTGGTCAAAGTAGTAAAAGACCTACTTGGTGCTGCTGCTAAAGGCTAGTCAAGTGTTCTTGTCCTCCAGGACCTGAGCACTGCCTTTGATACCATTGACCACCCTACCTTACTTGAGCAACTGGAGGGTATAGGTGTCTCTGGCTGTGCTCTGCCCTCGGTGAACTCCTACCTCTCCGACTGGAAGCAGTTCGTCAGCCTCAGAGGATGTTATTCTGAGATCCATCCTGTTTTGTCTGGAGTTCCTCGCGGTTCAATCCTCGGCCCATTTCTCTTCAGCACCTACATACAACCAATTTGCCATAATCTGCACAGCCTCAATCAGCTACCATTGCTATGCCGTTGACATCCAAATCTCTATCCAACCAAAGTGGTCCATAAATGTGTATGGTCTCTGCATGTCGTCCTCACTGTCATCTGTGAAGGCCTGGCTCGATTCAAATTTCTTCAAACTAAATGGTTTAAAAACGGAAGCTTTGCTTCTCGGAACACCACAACAATTGTCCAAGGCTGAACTCGTCCAATTGATGCTTGACGACCAGACCAGTGAAGTTGCTAAGTCAGTTCGGAGTCTAGGAGTAATTCTTGACACACATCGGTAAAGTGACAAAGGTAACCTCTTTCCATATCAGATCTATCACCAGACTGCACAACATCCTGTCACCCTTCGATTCTGAGAAGCTAATACACATCTTCATCTTTTAACGAATCGATTATTGCAATGCACTTCTCCCTGGCATCCCTGCCTACCTTACCAATCGTCTCAAACATGTGTAGAATGCGGCTGCTGGAGTCCTCATCTGCATTCCCGTCCACGATCACATATCCCCAGTGCTGGCATCTCTCCACTGGCTACTGGTTAAATACAGGATTGAATTCAAGACTCTCCTACACACCTACAAGTCTCTCACTGGCCCTGCTCCAACATACATCTATGTTCTATTAAGACATCCTCATCAACATGATGACTTCCAGCCTCCAATACGGGTTTGCTGCATGTGCCCAAATTGAACCTCTATTCAACAAAGTGACAAAGTCTTCTCGTGCACTGCTCCCAGACTCAGGAATTTCCTTCTAATGAAAATTCGGTCAGCTGAGTCCCTGGACATCTTCAAATCTCGTCTCAAGACTCACTCGTTCCATAAAACCTTCAAGTCCTTTGGCTGGGACTGTTGATACAGCTCCCGGATGTGTGCTTAGGTGATGGCTCGCTGTTGACTTGTGCCTACTCAGGAACACTTCTTCCTTCTTTATTTATCTCATCTCATTGTCAGAAACCGCTTAGTCCTGTACAGGGTTGCAGTGAGCTGGAGCCTATCCCTGCAGACACAGGGCGCAAGGCAGGAATATACCCACGATGGGACGCCAATCTATCACCGGACACTACGGGCAATTTAGTCTGCAAGCCAATTAACCTATGCGGCAGTATGTTTTTTGGACTGTGGGAGGAAACCGGAGCACCTGGCGAAAACCCACGCAGACACGGGGAGAACATGCAAACTCCACACAGAAAGGCACCCGAGCCGAGATTCGAACTCGGGTCCTTCTTGCTGTGAGGCAACAGCGCTAATCACTGGGCCACCATGCTGCTCCCTTCTTTATTCATCTCATCTCATTGTCTGAAACTGCTTTGTCCTATACAGGGTCACGGTGAAGCCGGAGCCTATCCCGGCAGACACAGGGCGCAAGGCAAGGATATACCGACGATAGGACGCCAGTCCATCGCCGGGCACTGCGGGGCAATTTAGCCTGCGAGCCAATCAACCTATGTAGCAGCATGCTTTTTGGACTGTGGGAGGAAACCGGAGTGCCCGGCGAAAACCCACGCGGACACGGGGAGAGCATGCAAACTCCACACAGAAAGGCACCCGAGCCGAGAGATTCGAACCCGGGACCTTCTTGCTGTGAGGCGACAGCGCTAACCACTGGGCCACCGCGCCGCCCCCCTTCTTTATTTATTTTAACAATTATTTTATTAGTTATTTGATGTCCTTTCATTAATTTAAGTCATTATTTTACGTAACTGATCTATTCCCATGATGTTAGTCTTCCCCACAGCTCTGTGCAGCGCTTTGTGACCATCGTGTAAAAAGTGCACTGGAAATTCAAATATTATTATTATTATTAAACCTGTCGGCACCACGTGTTTTAAGTTGAAAGATGAAGTAATGGGTTACCACACTTTTACATCAGTTGTGTTTGTCGGAAATCTAAGAGCATCGTCTGTTTACCACCAGCGCACGTTCACACACAAGCCATTGCAATTCATACTCCTGTAGTAAACAATGTGGAGTTAGACATCGTACGCTGGCTCTGCGTTGGTGCGTTGGGAATCATTGACTCGCTCCCTGCATAGCCTTGCGTGGCACGCCTTGCGAGCGTATGCCGCGTGAGCGTGTGATTGTACGTGTGCCCGCTAACGGCACTTGATCCTCCTGCGCGTGAAGGCTGTACAGGAGATCTTTGTGTTTGTGTGCGTGCATGTGTGTGTGCCGGCCTCCGTTATGATTTGTGTGTGTGCGCGCATGTCTGTGGCGAGCGGTAGCGCAAAGGTCAGCGCGCAGTGCTATGAACCGGGCAACTCGAGATCGATTCCTGCCGATGGCCACCAACACCCGTAACAATTTTCTGAATCGTTCTTCGCCCTCCCCTAGGTCGACTCAGCCTCAAATGAGTGCCTAGTATGGTGTGTATACATTACCACTAGGGATACAAAGGCGACCGAGCGTGGTATTGATCCCGCTCGTGTGCCGTGTCGACCTTCATTTGTTCTCGCTAACGACACTTGACCCTACATTCTGTTAAAGCTATACGGGGGATCTTTGTCTTTGTATGCCTTATGTGTCCATATATGTACGTGTGTCCATACATGTCCATGCGTTCGTGTATATTCCCATTACAAAACATACCAAAGCCATTCTCGGTGACCCTCACGCCTCCGTTCTCGAGAGGGTCGAACTTTCTCTGACATCTGCTGCCAATTCTCCGTGCCGTTTGATTTGACACAACACACCCGGCCGCGGGAGGAAACCGGAGTACCCGGAGAAACAGCATTAACACTGCAGACAGATAAACACGCCTGGGATAAAGGTGTCAAAAATAAAAGTTTTAAAAATCCATTCATATGGCACTGGTTAGAAGGGTCGAGCGAGGCATTAACGCAGCATAAAAATAAATATATAAATAGTATCGAACCGGTTTAATTCATCATCATGAGGCCGGGCGGCGATGGTGCATCAATCGCAGCCCATCGTTAATTGCCATGGCAACGGTGTCTGGCCGTGAGTGGCGTCTCTCCGGCAAGGGACCCACGCGAGAAGCGAGAGAGAAAGGAGAGGGATGTGGAGAAAGATGGGGAGAGAGAGATAGAGGGAGAGAAAGTGAAAGGGATGGGGGGAGACAAAGAGATATGCAGAGCGAGCACACAGAGACAGCGACACAAGACAAAGATCCCCCATATAGCCTCCACAGACTGTATGGTCAAGTGCCATTAGCGAGCACCTATGAAGGTCGACAGGGCACGTGATCAGGTGGGTGACCAGCACCACGCCCGGCCGCCTTTATCTCCCTAGTGGCAATGTTTAGACACTGCACTAGATACTCGTTTGAGACTGCGTCGAGCCAGCACCGGTTCAGAAAATCGTTACTGGTGTTGGTGGCCGTGAGCGGGATTCGAACTCGGGTCGCCAAGTTTGTAGCCCAGTGACAAACACACACAGATCGACACAGCGAGACGCGGAGACACGGGATCACACAGACAACCATGCACACGGACAGAGATCGCAACAGACGCACTCTGAAACAGCGCTTTGCGAAATATCGGTCTCCGTCCGTGATTCTGTTGCATGTTGGCGCGGGCTGAATGCATGGCTGCCTTCCCCTCGCCTCTGTCAGATACCACAGAGAGGCGAGGGGAAGGCAGCCATCCAGTTATCCCCACTGATGCTCACGGCCCAGCGGTTCGTTAACACATGTTTCTACCCCCGTCTGTGCGCGCATGCGTGCACAGATGGGCAACTTGACCCCACATTTCACCAGACGCTGTACCGGGTTGGGAGCACCTTTAGCTTTGTGTGCACATTCACAGGTGCCGTTCACTAATGGCACCTGACCCTACGGTCTGTTAAGGCTACACGGGGGACCTTTGTCTTTGTACTCCTAAATCTCACTGGGCCCCATAGAGTCGGGCCAAACCAGTGAACGTGCTTATGAGCTACGCCAAGCTGGCCATCTACTGGGCCAGGAAGGCGGCCATGGAGGGAAACCACCTGCCCAGCAGCCTCGGAATCTTCCGAGCTCTGCTCGGGGCCGGGCTGTGGCTGGAGTTCTGTCGCGGTGCACTGGCGCACTCCGTGACAGCGTTCAAGGAGCGGTGGGTGCTGGAGGAGGCCGTGTGTTCGGTGACGGACACCGGAGGCATAAAAATAGAACTCCGAGTGTAGACGGGGTGGTGGGGACCGACGGCACACACGTAGATGGGAGAGGGTGCAGGGGAGAGAGCAGTGGGAAGAGGGCAGAGGGTAGGGGGCAGAGGGCAAAGCGTAGAGAGGAGAGAGTAGAGGAGAGAGGGTGGAGGAGAGAGGGCGGAGGGGAGAGGGCGGAGGGGAGAGGGTTAAGGGAGGGGGTGACACCTAGATTGAAAGATGGTATAGGAAAAGGAGGGCACCTTTATCTTTGTGGGCGACACGGTGGCTCAGCGGTTAATATCTCCGTCGCCACACAGCTAGACGGTCCTTTCCCAGCACGGGTGCCTTTCTGTGCAGAGTTTGCGAGTTCTCTCTCTCCTCGTGCCCGCGTGGATTTTCGCCGGGTTTTACCCCCACCCCCTCCATCCACAGGTCCCGCCGACTTAAAGTTTTCCCTCCGCACCCCGCGATGGGCCGGCGTTCCCGGTTACCGGCCCAACTCGCTAATCCCCGCCTCCCCCCCCGCCCCCGCCGGACAACCGCGAGCAAGAGCGAGCCGAAGGCGCCGCGCGCGCCGCGTACCGTTGCGCGTGTACTGGTAGAGCTCCTCGTACGGCTCCACCGAGACGGCGGAGTCGGCGGGGATGAGCGGCACGGAGCCCGACAGCCGCGTGTCGATCACCAGGTGACCGTGGTCGTCCATCCCCTGGAGCTGCTGCGTCACCGCCACGCGCTCGCCGCCCGGCAGGAATGTCACCTCCGAGGTGCGCACGAAGCGCCCGCCTGCGCTTGCCACGCGGTGGGGGGGGGGGACGCAGAGGTCAGCGCGCGTCTCTGGACGGTGGGAGGGGAGCTG
>JAZEWT010000013.1:9675332-9687454 GCA_036362905.1 Mordacia mordax
TCAGTAAAATCATCATCATCACCATCATCAGCAGTAAAATCATCATCATCACCGTCATCAGTAAAATCATCATCATCATCACCGTCATCAGTAAAATCATCATCATCACCATCATCAGTAAAATCATCATCACCACCATCATCAGCAGTAAAATCATCATCATCACCATCATCAGTAAAATCATCATCACCATCATCAGCAGTAAAATCATCATCATCACCATCATCAGCAGTAAAATCATCATCACCATCATCAGCAGTAAAATCATCATCATCACCATCATCAGCAGTAAAATCATCATCACCATCAGCAGTAAAATCATCAGCAGTAGAATCATAATCCTGATCAGCAGTAGAATCATCATCCTGATCAGCAGTAGAATCATCATCCTGATCAGCAGTGGAATCATCATCCTGATCAGAAGTGGAATCATCATCCTGATCAACAGTAGAATCATCATCCTGATCAGCAGCAGAATCATCAGCAGCAGAATCATCAGCAGTAGAATCATCATCATGAGCATCGTCATTCAATCGGGATCAAATGCAACGCGGTCATCTGTAAGGCGGGCACTCTGCTAGTAATAACAATAACAACACTATTGTATATCACATTGTCAATCCACTGCTTGATGAAGGCCTCTCGACTCCCTGGTAGTCACGGGGGTGGGGGGGGGTTGTTTGACCATTTCAGATCATTTCACGCCACTGATGTCAGTCGGCCCTTGGTAACCGCTGCATCACCACTCGCGATACTAACACAATACTGCAAGGGAGAGAGGTGAGGAGGAGCCAACACGCAGTCAGCCGGCGCCAACACGCCAGGCACTATAATGATCTCACCGACCGATCGATTGTTGGGTTGCTTTGTTAGTTGTGCGAGCGAGCCCGGCGAGCGCGGAGGAAACCCACGCGGAAGCGGGGGAGATCACGCAGTCCCCGTCTGAGAGGAGGACGGGAGCGCGGGGCGGGAGTCCAAGCGCCTCGGACAGGGCCTTCACGTTGTCCGCGGGTTACAACGCCGCCGCGGCGCACACCACGCCAGCACTTTCGGGGTTTTCCATCTCAATAACAGTAAATCATTAAAAGTCATTAAAGGAAAAACAATACGGTTTTTTTTATATATACACAAACCCATTTTGTAAATAGCAATAAGATAAAAAGTTAAAAGTCCAGCGTGCGAAGGCGGTTTTCAACTTTCACTGAGACGTATCGCGGACGCGTTAAGTTTTCGTCGCTAACCTCACGGCGAGCGCCAAACGCACATCACCCTCTTCCCTTGCCGCCCCGGCGGAGAGTAAATCATTAAAAATCGTTCGAGACAAAGCGATAAATATTCCTGTAAACCCATTTTGTGAATAGCGATAATATAAAAACAAAACGTGTGACTCCACCGTCGTGATGCGTGTTCTGTCGCGGACGCCGCGAGCCCGGAGGCCACACGAAGCGACGTCATGGCTCTCGCAGCAATGTCGCACGGTTATTATCAACAATCAACGTGATGCGCGGGCAGTCGCAACTCAGACCAGATGCTCCATCGGGGGCTCGCAGTCCCAGCGTTGCTGCTGCTGCTGTCGCTGCTCGGCCAGCTGCGCGTAAGGGATTGTCGGTGTAAGGTACTACCACGAGAGTACAAAGCACGCCGATTTAAAACAAATGCGAGTTTGCTTTTGTCGGTGTTCAGGAGTGGTTTATTGGTGGCACCCGCAGGGTGGCACCCGCAGGGTGGCACGGTGGCACAGCGAGTAGCGCTGCAGCCACACAGCAAGAAAGCCCCAGGTTCGGTTCCCGGTTCGGGTGCCTTTCTGAGTGGAGTTTGCATGTTCTCTCTCCCCCATGTTCGTGTGAGTTTTGATGAGTGCTCCGGTCTTCTCCCACACTCCAAAGACACGCTGCTGCCCCAGGTTCATTGTTCTGCTGATTTAATTGCCTCCAATGCCCTGAGATGCTATAACTTGCTTACCTCTCCCTGCTGGACAACTACAGAGTTCAATAGTTCATTCCAGCTTAAATAAATAGTTTGTGTGTTCTCTCTAGTTTCCTCCGACGATTAAAACGAGACTCTTATTAATCATGATGCCGATTAAATCATGATCTGTTGCATGCGGTGTCTGGTGAGTTGGCCTCGGCTGACCACTTGCCTCCCCCCCCCCCACCTCTCTTTCCCAAATGTGCCTTGGGACCTCCGGATAAAAGGCGTTATACAGATATTATCAATTATGATTATTACAATAATTCTGTGAAGGCACTTTATAGGAAAGTTCTAAAAACGATTTGCTGTGTTGGAAGTGATGAACAAGGATAAAAAATCATTGTCACTATAAGTGTCCGCTTAATCCTGTACAGGGTCACAGAGGGCTGAATCCTGTCTCGGCAAACACAGGGCAGCTCCGTGTCGCTGTGACTTGAGCAGTGGCAGGAGTGTGCAGTGCCCCAGACTACAACAACCTTTTCCACAAGCACGTTCACCTGTTTTTTCACCTCCTCCACCTCTTATACCACCTCCAACGTAGCCACCACCTCGTCGACCTCGTCCATCTCTTCCATCTTCTCCACCGCCTCCTCCTCCCCCACCTCCAAGCCATCCACCACCTCCCGCCCCCTCTTTCACCTCCTCCACCTCTTCCACCTCTTCCACCACCTCTTCCTTCCCCACCTCCAACACATCCACTACCTCTTCCTCCTCTCCACTACCACCTCCACCTCCCTCCACTTCTTTCACCTCCTCCTTCCCCACCTCCAACCCATCCACGATCGTATAATTATCACCATTTTCTTAACAAATCTTCTCCTCCTTACCACTCGAACATGCATTCACTCTTCACTTCACTGCCATTCACCACTCTGCTCCTGCACGACCTAATCTCACCACTGCCCTACAGCCGGATTCGCCCAGGTTCGGCTCTCGGTTCAGGCGCCTTTCAGTGTGGAATTGCGTCGGTATTTCGCTGGTTTGTTCGGTATCCTCTCACCGTCTAGGGATGCGCCGCTCACTTGGTCGATTGACCTGATGAGTAAATTTCCTCCAGGGAGGTGCCGCGTGATGTGTTGGCATCCATTCCTGGGTGTGGCCTCGCCTTGCGTCCGTGTCTTACGCGGTGGGCTCCGGCCCCTATACATCATGCTGACCTATACACATGGGGCTCTACAAAGCTTGTGTTCCCCATCAGCTCCCTGTAGCTCCAGCCTTATGGCCATTTGCCGTGAGCTGATGATACAGCGATAATACATCACCGCCCTAGTTACATCCATCGGGGCGCTGGCAACAAAGAGACCATTAGCCTGCCTATGATTGATTTCCCTACCCCCATCCCTGTATTAAGTCCTCAATGTCGGCTGCAAAGGAAGCAACAAGTTATACTTTTTGCAGTTTGACGTTATTTGTGGACAAGACCACTGGTTGTTGCCCTTCCAGCACGCACATTGTCTTGAACTGAAACCCATTTTGCCCTGCTCAATGTGCGCATTCTGAAAACTGAAAAAGCCCCAGTCATTGCTGATCTGATCTCGGACAACAGTCTGGACCTGGCTCTGCTAACACTGACCTGGCACTATCAAGATAATTTTCTAACGCTGAATCAGGCTCTTCTGCGAGAATCTGCACTCCATCAGAAGGCTCGTTCCCTTGGCCACGGTGGCGGCCTAGCTGTTCTCCACCGAGTTACTGTCGCATCCGACCGATTCCGTCGCCGACCGTCCATTCACTCGAGCAAATGTCTCTGGATTGGTGGTCGGCTCAACCTGTGAAGTTGGTGCTGCTTCACCGCCCACTTGGAGCCTCCACTTTTTTTTATCAATGAACTGTCTGAGTTGCTCTCTAAGCTCTGCTCCAGTTCTGAAAGGATCCTGATTCTTTGCGATTTCAACATCCATGTTGACTCTCGAAAGAGCCCTCTTGCAAGGGATCTCATTGCCACTCTAACATCAGTTGCCTTCACTCCGCACGTGACATCTGTCACTCGCAGATGAGGCCATACTCTGGACTTAGTTTGCTCAAGGGGCATACCTGTAACAAACCTATCCGTCACTGATCCTGGTCTGTCTAATCACTCCGCTGTGTTGTTTGATCTTCAAGTACTGCCTCCCATTTCATCACCAAGTGCCAAATCTAAATTTTAAACCTTAAAACCCTCACTCCAAACATATTCACTGCAGCTATAAACAGTTCATCACTCTCTGCCTCGGCTAACTCTGCCTCTGATGCGACAGTAGAAACTTACAACAGCCTGATATCAAGCATACTGGATGATTTGGCCCCATTAATATCACGCTATGTTGAAGGTGGAAAACCATCCCCCTGGTATACTGCTGAATTCCGAGATCTCAAGACGAATGCACGCAGGGCTGAATGGTCTTGGAGAAAATCTGGCTTCACCGTTCATGGTCAAATCTTTAAGGAGCAGCTCCACCACTACCGGAAGGTAATTGACTGCACTCATACCAACCACTTTTCAAAAATTCTGGCTGATACCTGCAACATCCCCAAGATTATTTTCTCGAGCATTAATCGGCTTCTTCTTCCAACCAGTAACTCACCCTCACCTTTCTTTACTAACAGAGATCAGGCGGATCAGTTGATTCAGTTTTTCTCAGAAAAAAAAACGAAGTCCACAGTATCTCTACGCATCCTCACCCACCAACCAACCTCACCACCTACCTTTATGTCAAAACTCCAAGTTAACGGAATCCAATATCTCTTCATTACGCCAGATCTCGGTGTACAATCTGATCCCTGGACCCCTTTCAATCGGTCAAATTTCAAATCCCTTGCCACTTTCGTCACGAATCTATTTAATAACTCACTTCACTCCGGCATCGTTCCCTCACTAATCAAATGTGCCACAGCTTCCCCTCTGCTTAAAAAACCAGGCCTCAATTATAACATCCCTAATAATTATCACCCCATCTCAAATCTATCATTCCTCTCGAAGGTCCTTCAATGTGCAGTAGCTGCAGATTCAAGAAAAACGTTAAAAACAATGACCTCTTTGATCCCTTCAAATCTGGGTTCAGACTCGGTAATAGTCCTGAAACTGCTCTGGTCAAAGTAGTGAATGACTTACTCATCACTGCTGATGAAGGGTTGCCAAGTATTCTTGTCCTCCTGGACCTGAGCGCTGCCTTTGATACCATTGATTACCCGATCTTACTTGAGAGACTAGAGGGTATAGGGGTCTATGGCTGTGCCCTGCATTGGCTGAGCTCCCACCTCTTCAACCAGAAACAGTTCGTCAGCCTCGGAGGACATAACTCAGAAATCCATCCTGTTTCGTCTGGAGTTCCTCAGGGTTCAGTTCTCGGCCCCACTCCTCTTCAGCATCTACATACAACCACTTGGCCATATCCTGCGCAACGGTAATCTCAACTATCATTGCTATGCCGATGACATCCAAATCTATATGCACGCAAAGCCATCCATCATTGCGTCTGGTCTTTGCATGTCGTCCTCACTGTCAACTGTGAAGACCTGGCCAAATAAACATTTCCTAAAACTTAATTGCAACAAAATAGACGTTTTGCTTGTCGGAACCACGCAACAATTGTCCAAGGCCTAACCTATCCAACTGATGCTTGACAAGCAGACCATTGCAGTTGCTAATGCAGTCCGTAGTCTAGGAGTAACTCTTGATTTCTCACTCAGCTTTGAGACACACATCAACAAGGTTACGAAAGTAGCCTATTTCCATCTCAGAAATATAGCCATATTGCACAACATCCTGTCACTCGCTGACACTGAGAAACTAATACACATCTTTGTCTCTTCACGAATCGATGACTGCAATGCACTGCTCCCTGGCACCCCTGCCTACCTAATCAATCGTCTCCAACGTGTGCAGAATGTGGCTGTTAGATTCCTCACTCGCACACCCATCAATAATCATATATCTCCAGTACTGATGTCTCTCCACTGATTATCGGTTAAATATAGGATTCAATTCAAGATCCTCCTTCTCACCTACAAATCTCCCACTGGTGCTGCTCCGACATACATCCATACCCTTACTCAGGCACCCTCCTCAACATGACAACTTCGATTCTCCTATACGAGCTGCTTGCTGCATGTGCCCAGATCGCACCTCCATTCGATGGGTAACAGAGCCTTCTCGCGTGTTGCTCCGAGTCTCTGCAATGTCCTTCCATTGGAAATTTCGTCAGCTGAGTTCCTTGGCATCTTCATATCTCGTCTCAAGACTCACTTTATCCGTGAGGCTTTCAAGTCCTCTGGCTAGAACTGTTAATGTGGCTCAATGTTGTCGCGCTGGGATGATGGCTCGCTACAGACCTGATGGGAACATTTATTCCTTCCTTGCTGAACAATTATTTTTTGGCACCTATTTTATGTCCTTCAAAGTATTTGAATTTCAGTTGAACTGTTCTGATGTTGTTACTGTTGACATGCTGTTCTCTCCACAGCTCAGATTTGTAACAAAAAAATAAACATAAAACGTTTTTGTTGCGGATTTGCTGTTCTTATGTCTTTGTTGTTGCTGGCGTCCAAATCTCTCCACAGCACTTTGCAGCACTTTGTGAACCTCGTGTGAAAAGCACTCTGGAAGTGTAAACATTCTCATCTCATTGTTAGAAACTGCTCTGTCCTGTACAGGGTCGCGGTGAGCCGGAGCCTATCCCGGCAGACACAGGGCGCAAGGTAGGGATATACCCACGATAGGATGCCCGTCCATCACCGAGCACTGCAGGCAATTTAGTCTGCAAGCCAATTAAGCTATGCAGCAGCATGTTTTTTGGATTGTGGGAGGAAATCGGAGTGCCCGGCGAAAACTCATGCGGACACGGGGAGAGAACATGCAGACTCCACATAGAAAGGCACCCGAGCCAAGATGCGAACCCGGGACAGTCTTGCTGTGAGGTGACAGCGCTACCCACTGGGCCACCGTGCCGCCCTGTGTAAATATTATTATTAATTATTATCACCTCCTCTTCCTTCTCTTCCTTCCTCCTCCACCACCTCCTCCTCCCTCCACCTCCTCCTTCTACCCCACCTCTTCTACCTCCCCCTCCACCTACACCTCCCTCCCGTCTCCCAAGACGGATCCACGACAGCTGCCGCTGACAATCCACCCATCACTCAGAGCGCGTACCGGTGGTTTGTGGGGTCACGGTGTCACGGGGTCACGTCAAGGGACCACGATGACGGTGAGCGTGACAGCTCAATTTAGGTAACCGCTCCAAACAAAATAATAATAATAATTTACGTGCCGAAGCGTATTTCACCCAAGGGTCACTGACGCGTTGCTCGAAAAGCTAATGCAAAAATGAAAATATGACCGGTAAAAAGTTGGAAATAATCCAAAATTAATACGATTTAACTCCTGCTGTTCGGCACAGTGGCGCAGTGAGTAGCGCTGCCGCCTCACAGCTAGAAGGCCCCGGGTTCGCATTCTAGCTCTGGTGCCACCTTTCTGTGTGGAGTTTGCGCGTTCTCCACGCAGAGAGGGAGAGTGCTCGGTGACACGGTTATCGCAAATGAATGACTTTGGAAAGCAATCATCAGCGTGTATACTAATAAGGACAAATCACAATCATAGCGTGCCTCAAAGCCAAGGATGCAAGGAGCTCGACAAAACAGTGAAATGATAAAAGATTTAAAATGTTTGAAAGTGATGAGCTTGTAACGTGACTTAATTCTATCCACAGTGCCATCAGCTGCTGTGATGACTTCATGGTCCCCAGTGATGGTGCAATAACATCACTGTCTCCAGTGACTCTGTAATGACATCACGGTCTAATGTGATGCCGTAATGACATCACGATCCCCAGTGATATGTGTAATAACATCATTGTCTCCAGTGACTCAGTAATGACATCACGGTCCCAAGTGATGGTGCAATAACACAACTGACTCCAGTGATGCTGTGATGGCATCACGGTCTACTGTGATGCCGTAATGACATCACGGTCCCCAGTGATGGTGTAATAACATCACCGTCTCCGGTGATGCTGTGATGACATCACGGTCTACTGTGACGCCGTAGTGACATCACGGTCCCCAGTGATGGTGTAATAACATCACCGTGTCCGGTGACGCTGTGATGACATCACGATCTACTGTGACGCCGTAATGACATCACAGCGTCGCGGCTCAACTCTGCAACTGGGCCGCCCGCACAACCGCAAGTGGAATGGAGGGGTACGAAACGCGGCGACCCGAGTTCGACTTCTACTCTCACAGCTGCCAGCACTAGCGATGATCGGTATCCGAGACGGGAGCCGACATTGGACCTCCCCTGGCGCGAGTCAACTTCACACGTGCCATGCTGCGGTGTTGCCAACATCGCCACTAAGAAGAGAGAAAAAGTCGGGCCAAGCGTGGCGCGAATCCCGCCGCCAATCGCTACCGTGTGCCGCCCCGGCATCCACAGGTGCCGCTTGCTAACCGCACTTGCCTCTGCAGCCCGTTGAGGCTACATGGGTGGACCTATGCCTCTGTTACGTGGTGTGACATACCGACACGCCGATCACACACGTGCCCTCACCTGGTGATGGTCCGGTTCCTGCGGATGGGGCTGATGGTGCCGGTGATCCGGCTCTGGCTGTTGGTGGTGGTCCGGCTCTGGCTGCTGTGGGCTGTGGTGTCCCAGTTCCGGGTGATGTGGGTGCCGATATTCAGGATCCGGTTGTTGTGGGCGGCTGTGGTCCAGTTCCGGTTGTTGTGGGTGCCGGTAGTCTGGTTGCTGCGGATGGTAACTGTCCAGTTCCGGCTGCTGCGGAGTGAATTGGTCCGGTTCCGGCTCGTGCGGGTGGCTGTGGGCCGGTTCCGGCTGATGCGGGTGGGTGTAGTCCGGTTCTGGTTGATGCGGGCGACCATAGTCTGGTTCCGGTTGCTGCGGGTGGCCGTGGTCCGGTTCCGGCTGCTGCGGGTGGGTGTAGTCCGGTTCCGGATGATGCGGGCGACCATAGTCCGGTTCCGGCTGCTGTGGGTGCTGGTGGTCTGGATGATGGGGGCGGTAACTGTCCGGTTCCGGTTGCTGTGGGGTGAACCGCTCCGGTTCCTGCGGCTGCCGGTAGTCCGGCTCCGGTTCTGGCTCGTAGTCCGTGGGCGGTCTCGGCGGCCGTGCGGCGTCTCCGTAGTCGGGCTCCTCCGAGTAATCATCGTCGTCATCGTCGTCGTCGTAGCTCAGGTCGAACGGCGACGAGGTTGGGGCTTGCACGGTTTCCACCTCGCCGGCCTCCACGCCGGAGAAGTCCGCGCGCGAGCTCCCGACGCGGAAGGCCCACACGCCGGAGCGGCCCGCGTTGGTGAGGCTGTGCGCGGGTTGGGGTGGGTGGGGGGGGCACGGCACACGGATAACATCTTAATGCGTAGAGGGGGTGATGGGTGTTGGCGTCAGATAACCGCACAGCTGCCTTCCCCCCGCTCGCCAACCACCGCCGACCGCGTCCCTGTCGTCGAGGTTAAACGAATACAATGTGTGGCGGGGGCACGTCCCCTGATACAACAGAAAATGCGTACGAAACTTCTCCCGAACGGAAAATAATAACCTGGCACTGAATTTCGATTTACAATAGTAACATTCACCATAACAGAAATGTAAATAAAAATAGGCTTTTCTCGTTTTCTGGCAATAATACAATGTTAAGATATTAAAACATCAAATAGACTCTTTTAGTAAAGTGTCAAGTTTGCAAAAAAACACGTCACTTGTGATAAATAATGTAAACAAATGCTTTTATCATGCATTGCCCTTGAAAATGATTGACCTATACCAGACGAATCTCTGATTGGCCCACACCACAGAAATCTCTGATTGGCCCACAACAGAGGAATCTCTGCTGGGGGCCAATCAGTTTCAAGGACAATGCATACCATTTTGTTTGCATGTTGTGCCAAAATGTGCGTGGTTTTGCAAATTACAAAAGGTGTCTACTTTAAAATCTTGTCAGAAATGGAAAAGTGTCTTCCTTTTTACATTTCTATCCTGGCAAATGAGTACCCATAGATATAATAGAAATGTTTATTCTCAAAAATATACGACACTCTACCTCTACATTGTAGAATTAAACTGAGGTACAATAATTCACTTAACAGGAAGATTTTTAAGAAACACAACCCGTTCTGTGAGGCTGATTGGTTGTCACGACCCTTAGTTATAATGTTTCTACTCACCATCACAGGAACTCATTTAAGGCTGAGTCGACCTAAGGGAGGCCAACAACCGGTTCATAAAACCAAACTTAGTTTTGGTGGCCATAAAGCGGGAATCCAACTCATGTTCATGGCACAGCGCGCTAACCGCAAAAGTACCGCTCCCCGCAGATGCAGCATATACCAATCTCCACGTGCGATTCAACCACTACATTAACCACTGCACACCGCTCCCCATGGCTCACCCCAAACCCCCCTAACCACCCCCCCCCTCCTCCCCAAAGCCTCTCTTCCTTCGTCCAACGCCGCCCCTCCCCCCAACATCATCCCCGAAAAATTAACCCTAAAGCCACGTGTATGATGAAGAACGTCACGCTGGCTGCACAGGACTCTGGGTATCGCCGGTCAATGGACAAACAATATCTGAGTGGATTGGTGTAAGATTTGTCTGGATCTGTGATTAGAATTGCTCTCAGGCTGCTCCTTCGGGACATCCGTGTCGAGTGCTCCTCCTCTCCCCTTCGCGACGTTTCCCCTGCCACGCTGGAGGAATCGCCGGGCTTCAGGACAGCGGAGAAACGCTCAGAGCAGCTCTTGTCAATCACATATGGAGCTGTGACAAATCTACATAAAGTAATTAATTAATTGGCACGAACCTGATCTGAACCGTGAGTCTGGGCGCTCTCTGGAATGGGGGAGGGGTGGAGGAAAACGAACGCAGGGCCTGGTCTCGCCGCTGTGTTCCTCTGCGAGTGCGTTGTGCGATGCACGGACGGAAAGCTGGAGGAGGAGGGGAGGTTCCCAGACCGACGACATCCCCTCTCTGGGGGCGGGGCTCGGGGGAGGCGGGGGGGGGGCAAAGAGAAGCCAAGGACGAGTCTATCTGTGGCGCTCTGTAGAAATCTGCGGCAGCACTGTGCCTGTGGAAATCACCGCTTTTCTCTTGATTTATGTAACAGAGCGAGTCTCATCCCATTGCAAGAAACCGCTTAGTTCTGTACAGGGTCGCAGTGAGCCGGAGCCTATCCCGACATACACAGGGTGTAAGGCAAGGATATACCCACGATGGGACGCCAGTCTATCATCGGGCACTGCGGGCAATTTAGTCTGCAAGCCAATTAACCTATGCAGCAGCATGTTTTTTTGGACTGTGGGAAGAAACCGGAGTGCCCAGTGAAAACCCACGCGGACACGGGGAGAGAACTCGCAAACTCGCCCACATAGAAAGGCACCCGAGCCGAGATTCGAATCCGGGCACTTCTTGCAGTGAGGAGACAGCGCTACCCACTGGGTCACCGTGCCGCGCAACAGAGCAAATGTTTCAATATATATGTCCGCACTGGGCATTGCGGGTTCTAAGCTTTCATAAGCGCATTAAGAGACGTGTAATCTGCACAACACCGGGAGTCGTGTGTTCTCCGCTTTAATCTCCTTAAACTTTCAGCAGCCAACGGCAATATTCCCAAAATGCATCGCGCGGATATCCCGGTCAGAGCAGTCGGGTGAGGTGTGAACGCCATGAACAAGCGACGAGGGAAGAACGTGTTACACGCTTCGAACAAAACTCGTCCGTAGGGCGGGCACTCTGCTGGTAGTTATAATGAAGACGCTGGTGATGATGAGTGCGTGACGGCTGAGGGAAGCAAGGCCGTGATTGGCACGAGATATTAGAAATCGTTCATTCCCAAGCCATTCGCATGAACCAGAACGGTGAAGTATAGCCAAAGTACCCCCCAGCATCGGTGGTGGGGGGGGCATATCCAGACTGGGGGGCGATGGGGAGATGGGGGCAACTCAGCCCATCATCCCTGCGGGGTCGATAAACCGAGTACCACTTTGTGGCGGGGAAAAGCCACGGCTGTTGCCCTATGGGTTTAGCCGAGTCCCACCATCGGAAGGTGGAATGTTCACGGGCAGAAGGCGGCGGATGAACGCGGAGCGGACTGCGCGAGATCGACTAGAGGGGGTCATGACCCCGTCACCATTGTGCAGAGCGGGGGGGGGGTTTGTGAATGACT
>JAZEWT010000013.1:9726073-9737212 GCA_036362905.1 Mordacia mordax
ACAGCGCAGCAGCGATCCTCGATAATTCCTGCCGCGCAGCAGCAGCAGCAGCGCAGCAGCAGCAGCGCAGCAGCAGCAGCAGCGCAGCAGCAGCAGAGCAGCAGCGCAGCAGCAGCAGCGCAGCAGCAGCAGCAGCGCAGCAGCAGCAGCGCAGCAGCAGCAGCAGCGCAGCAGCAGCGCAGCAGCAACAGCGCAGCAGCGATCCTCGATAATTCACAACATCGGTTTTCGAGCGTCCGTGCCGAGCGCCGGCCGGTGTCAGCGCGTCCGCCTCTGCAGAGGAGATCGCTCACGCACGGCGGATGGATTAATATTCATAATTTTTAGTCGAGTGCCGCTCACGCGAGACTCCGCGCAACTTGTTCCGTTTCATTTGACAGTCCCATTCCCGCTGTCCATGAATCAACATCACTCACCGCAGCGAGATATGCAAATAATTCCTTGTTTCATTTTCCGATTAAATTGTCTCCGCGGGGAGTTAATAACGGCGGCGATCGCTCACGCGTCCCGCAAAGCAGCCCCGCTCGCATCTCCGTGAATCGCAACGCGCGGCCATTTCCGTCGGAGCTGCTCTTGACGGCGGCCGCTTCGAGGGCTCCACCTCCTCCTCCTCCGCCCCTCTCCTTTGCGATGTGGATCGGGAGGAATCGTCACCCATCTTATTATTATTATTTATTTATCAGGGGCGGCACGGTGTCCCAGTGGGTAGCGCTGTCACCTCACAGTAAGAAGGTCCCAGGTTCGAATCTCGGCTCGGGTGCCTTTCTGTGTGGAGTTTGCATGTTCTCCCCGTGTCCGCGTAGATTTCCGCCGGGCACTCCGGTTTCTTCCCACAGTCCAAAAAACATGCTGCTGCATAGGTTAATTAGCTTGCAGACTAAATTGTCCGCAATGCTCGGTGATGGACTGACGTCCTATCGTGGGTATATCCATGCCTTGCGCTCTGTGTCTGCCAGGATAGGCTCCGGCTCACTGCGACCCTGTACAGGACTAAGCGGTTTCTGACAATGAGATTATTTATCAGACGCCCATATCCAGGGCGACTCACATCGTTATAGAGGTGTAGTGAGGACACCACAGAGCGGCGAGGGGAAGGCAGCCATGCGTTCAGTCGGCGCCAACATTGGCCAGACACTGCGTTATATTGCGACGTTTTCGGTCAATCACTTAATAGGGAGTTTTTTTTGATGTGGGAGGAAACCGGAGAACCCGGAGGAAATCCACGCCGAGCAGGGGGAGTGAGAGAGAACACAGACTCCACAGAGAATGGCCGCCCAAGGCAGGAGTCGAACCGCCTCGGACAGGACTCCCTTTCTGCGAGGTCGTTACCTCTGCGCAGCCACTCTGACGCCTCGACTTCAAAGAGCAGCTCTTGCGGGCAATGCGAGCGGTGAAGGAGATCGCCTCCGCCTCCGCCTCCCCCGTCTCCCCCCGCCCCAGTTCGCATCTCGACGCAAGCGAACGCTATTAACTGCCCTCCTCGTTCCAAAGCCTCAGCGAACAGCAAACAAACCTCGAGGACGGTCTCGGGAACCCGACCCCCCACTGGCGCCAGTCTTGGCTCACTCCTCCGGTCACGGACCGTGCGCTGGCTGCAGCTGTGGCCGGCGCCTCGGCGCAGTGAGCAGCGCTGCAGCCTCACGGCAAGACGCGCCCCGGTTCGGTCCCCGGTTCGGGCGCCTTTCTGCGCGGAGTTTGCGAGTTCGCTCTCTCGCCCCCGGTGGCCGCGTGCGGTTTTATTCCGGTACTCAGCTTTCCTCCCTACAGTCCAAAGATACGTTGCCTGCTGACTAAATTCTCCTCCCCCCCCCCCGTACCCTGTGGTGGACCGGCGTCCTGTCCCGGTTACAGCCCAAATTATCTACTAACTTGCCAACACCTCGCACGCTGGACAACTGCTAAAAAGAGCGACACGGCTCAGCGGTTCCTGCCAGCTCCGACACAAGGGCAGTGGCTCGCTCGCGGGCGCTGTCAGCGCGTCACGATCCCGTCACAGCGAATTGCAATGGCGCTATTTTAGGTTTCTCCTCGTGTGTGTGTGTGTACACGTGTGTGTGTGTGTGTGTACACGTGTGTACACCTGTGTGTGTACACGTGTGTGTACGTGTGTTGACGTGTACACGTGTGTTGACGTGTACACGTGTGTGTACGTGTATGCGTGTGCGTGTGTTGACGTGTACACGTGTGTGTGCACGTGTGTTGGCGTGTACACGTGTGTGTACGTGTATACGTGTGCGTGTGTGTACGTGTGTGGGGAGCAGTGGCCCAGCGGTTAACGCGCTGGGCTACAAACCTGGCGACCCGAGCTCGAATTCTGCTCACGGCCAACACCGTGAGCGGGTCCTGGGCTTCCCCTAGGTCGACTCAGCCTCAAATGAGTTCCTAGTGCAATGAGTAAACATCGTCACTAACAAGACAAAGGCGGTTGGGCGTAGCACTGGGCACCCACCTCGTGAGCTATGCGCCTTTAATAGGTGTTCGCTAACAGCACTTGCCCCTCCAGTCTGCTCAGTCTGTACAGGAGCTCTTTATCTTTGCGTGCGTGAGTAGATTTGCTCCAGGTTCGCTTGCGCGCAAACTTGGCCAGAAGACGAGGGAACGAGAGGGAGCCTCAATCGCTTTGTATTCCAGCTGGAAGGAACCGTTGGGCTGTGTTGCTCTTTTTAACAGTTGTCCAGCGGGGAGGGACAAGCAGGTTATAACAAGTCTGGGCACCGGGGGCTGTTAAGGCAGCAGGACAATTAACCTGGGCAGCATGTTTTTGGGCCGTGGGAGGATAACGGAGTACCCGGTGAAAACCCACGCGGGCGAGGAGAGAGAGAGAACTCGCAAACGCCACACAGAAAGGCACCCGAGCCGGGAATCGAACCCAGCTCCTTCTCGCCGTGAGACGACGGCGCTACTCACTGCGCCACCTCCCTGGAAACGCTGATCCGGCACCACCCAGAACCTCGGTTCAATTCCGGAGTGTGGCTGCTCGACCAGACCTCCGGTTTATTGCTCTCGGCTCGAAGCTCCGACATCACAAACAACACACGCTCGCCGTTACATCAAATCCGTCTCGTCGCTGCTGCTGACAGCTCTGTGCAGCGCTTTGTGACCCTCGGGTGACAAGCGATCTAGAAGTGACATTATTATAATAATCCCGACACTGATTGTTAAGCTAAGAGTCTGACCGACAGTGGCGAGCGTTCATTTCACGAGCACAGCGGGGTGGGTGACAGTGTCCCCCACCCCCTGAGCCTCCCCCACCCCCCTGAGCCTCCCCCACCCCCCTGAGCCTCCCCCACCCCCCTGAGCCTCCCCCACCCCCCTGTTGTGTGGAGCAGCGAGCAGTTGAGGATCCACCTCGTCCTCAGAGCCGCAACCTCCTCCTTGAAGGTCCCACCTCCTCTCACGGCAAAACCGCCCCTCTCGATGATTATCGCCATTGTCGTGGATCCTAGGGGGGATAAAATCGGCACCAGTCGGTATCTATAGTTATTTATTTCCCCCTAGACCAAAAGCCGTCCGTGGGGGTGGGAGGTCGAACCCAGGCTTCCGCCCTCCGCGCATCAGGATCATTAGGCGCTCTTAGCGAGAGTCTCGATAATAGCCGCTGGAGAGAGAGAGAGCGAGAGAGAGCGAGAGAGAGAGCATCCTCTCGATAGAGCGCGATTCGTCAGCAATTTGTCACCTTCTCAAAGCGGAGGTGACATTTTTCTCACCGCTTAGCTTTGCTGTCCGCCCACCTGCGCGCTCGCCTCCACGTCCATCCATCTGCGGGCGCTTCCCCGGTTATATAGAAAATAAAAGAGCACTTCACGCGTTTTATTTTTATTATTTTATTGCTGTGTTTTTTTCCTCCTCCGGCCGTTGCCGCTGCGCTTTCCGGTTTCGCCGTTTGCTGGGCTCATCCCGCAGCTCCTCGTTCCCTCGTCGATCGGTCCCGAGAACCGAGCGCCTGGGCGTTCCCGCTGCGGGGATTCATTCTCTTTATTATTATTTATTTTTTGACATCTTCGTTTTCCCGTTCAAAAATAAAATCCTTTCTGTCAACAGTGACGGTGAGCCGCTCGTTTAACTGCCGCCTGGGATTATAGCTAACACACTCGCTCGCACTCCCGCTCGTACTCCCGCTCGCTAACACACTCGCTCGCACTCCCGCTCGTACTCCTCGTACTCCTGCTCGCACTCCCGCTCGCTAACACACTCGCTCGCACTCCCGCTCGTACTCCCGCTCGCTAACACACTCGCTAACACACTCGCTAACACACTCGCTAACACACCCGCTCGCACTCCCGCTCGCACTCCCGCTCGTACTCTCGCTCGCTAACACACTCGCTCGCACTCTCGCTCGTACTCCCGCTCGCTAACACACTCGCTCGTACTCCCCCCCGCACTCCCGCTCGTACTCCCGCTCGCTAACACACTCGCTCGCACTCCCGCTCGTACTCCCGCCCGCACTCCCGCTCGTACTCCCGCTCGCTAACACACTCGCTCGCACTCTCGCTCGCGCTCCCGCCCGCACTCCCGCTCGTACTCCCGCTCGCACTCCCGCCCGCCCGCTCGCACTCCCGCCCGCACTCCCGCCCGCACTCCCGCCCGCACACGTGCGTGTGGGTGTTGCGCTGAGCTATCGCTCATCTCCCCTCGTCCTCTTCTGTTTTCCCGCTCGATGGATCGCAGCCGCGTCCTTTCGCAGGTGCGACGACGAGCGCCGTGGGCTCTGTCACCTGTCAACAGGTCTGGAGTCCAGCGCTCCTGCTGGGGTCTCCCTTGGTGAACAGGTCTGGAGACTAGCGCTCCTGCTGGGGTCTCACTTGGTGAACAGGTCTGGAGACTAGCGGTCCTGCTAGAGTCTCCCTTGGTGAACAGGTCTGGAGACTAGCGCTCCTGCTGGGGTCTCACTTGGTGAACAGGTCTGGAGTCTAGCGCTCCTGCTGGGGTCTCACTTGGTGAACAGGTCTGGAGACTAGCGCTCCTGCTGGGGTCTCACTTGGTGAACAGGTCTGGAGACTAGCGCTCCTGCTAGAGTCTCCCTTGGTGAACAGGTCTGGAGACTAGCGCTCCTGCTGGGGTCTCACTTGGTGAACAGGTCTGGAGACTAGCGCTCCTGCTAGGGTCTCCCTTGGTGAACAGGTCTGGAGTCCAGCGCTCCTGCTAGAGTCTCCCTTGGTGAACAGGTTTGGAGTCCAGCGCTCCTGCTGCGGTCTCCCTTAGTGAACAGGTTTGGAGTCGAGCGCTCCTGCTAGAGTCTCCCTTGGTGAACAGGTTTGGAGTCTAGCTCTCCTGCTGGGGTCTCCTTTGATGAACAAGTCTGGAGTCTAGCTCTCCTGCTGGGGTCTCCTTTGATGAACAAGTCTGGAGACTAGCGCTCCTGCTGGGGTCTCCCTTGGTGAACAGGTCTGGAGACTAGCGCTCCTGCTAGAGTTTCCCTTAGTGAACAGGTCTGGAGACTAGCGCTCCTGCTCGGGTGTAATGTGTATTTTTTGTTCACATTCCATCAGTCTCACGGCCTTCTGGGAGCACATCTTTTCAGCTGCATCACTCCTAACCGCACGCGATTCCTCTCCATTTTTCCTCTCCCCCCCCCCCGCTCGCTCGCGCCGCACCTGTCTCTGCTCTCTCTCTCTCTCTCTTCTCAAACGATGACAAATCCGCTGTCCGGGAACAATCCCCGGCAAATCGATCGTGGCGCTGCCACCTCCGAGCGCTGTGAGCCTCCGGCAAGGCGGCCGCTCATGCCGGATTAACCCAGGTGTGCGCTTAATTGAAATTGAAACGTTCCACCTCTCCGCACGTCTGCCCTGCGGAACGTCTGGCGGGCAGGGTGTCCGGCCAGCAGCTGTGACAGCCTCGTCTCCTAGCAGGATAACAACAGGTCCTGCTCGAGGCGGCTGGATTTCTGCCTCGGGCGCCTTTCTGTGCGGACTCCGTGTGTTCTCTCCCCCTGTTCTGCGTGGATTCCCTCCCATGACTTAAAGAGCAACCGTTAATTAATTGCCAGGTAAATGTGTTAATGTACATTCAGCAGTGTTTGTCGTGTTGGCGCCGGCTGACCACCACCGTGTCTGCGGTTTCCTCGCCGCGCCTCCGTACCCGTGCCGCGTCCGTGACCGGGCGCGCGGAATTTGCGCGGCGCAAGAAGGTCCCGGGTTCGACTCCCGGCTCAGGCGCCGCCTTTCTGTGTGGGGTTCGCGGTTTCTCCCCCGTGCGCGAGTGCGTTTTCTCCTGGTCGCTCCCGGTCCCTCGGCCGCGCTGCTGCTGCTGCCTCGGTCGATTGTCCCGCTTCACTGAATTGTGCACGCGTGCGCTCAGACGTTGTACATTGCTTACCCCTCCTCGCTGGACGACCGCCAGGCGGTCCTCCCGAGTGATGCTCATTACACTCCGAGCTGTAGCCATGTCAACTCGTGCGGGTGTTCCCATGGTGGAGGGGGCGGAGTTGTTTCCCTTTAAAGATTCACATTTGCGCCGCAGCAATTTTCGTGATTTTTTTTTAATTCTCCGCTAAATTTACACGTTTCGATTCGCTCCGGATGATTGGGTGACGTCATCAGTGTGCAATTTGTTAGCGAGGACACGGTTCGATTCCATCACCCGGTTCGATTCCATCTCCCTGCAGGGCACCGGGTACTTGTTTTAAGGCTGAGCCCACCTAAGGGATGCAGAGGATCAGCTCCGATACTCGTGCCGGTTGGTGGGCAGTGAGCGGGAATCGAACCCGGGTGGCCGGGTTCGTAGTGCAGCACTAACCGCTGGCTGCTCCCCCGCCAGTCACTCAACACGGCTGCACACGCCCACACAAAGACAAAGATCCCCCGTGTAGCCTTAACAGACTGCAGGGTCAAGTGCCGTTAGCGAGTAGCACCTACGAAGGTCGACACGGCACACGAGGGGTGGGTGACCAGCACAATAACCAGCCACTTGTGTATCCTTAGTGCAATGTTTGCGCACCACACTAGGTACTCATTTGAAGCCGAGTCGACCTAGGGGGGAGACCCAGGATCGGATCAGGAATTCGTGATTGGTTTCGGCCGTGAGCAGGATTCGAATTTGGGTCACAGCGCCCTAACCGCTGAGCCACCTGCACACACGCACCTGCACACGCGTACACGCACCTGCACACACGCACACGCACCTGCACACACGTACACGCACCTGCACACACGCACACGCACCTGCACACGCGCACCTGCACACGCGTACACGCACCTGCACACGCACACGCACCTGCACACGCGTACACGCACCTGCACACACGCACACGCACCTGCGCACACGCACCTGCACACACGCACCTGCACACACGCACCTGCACACACACACACGTACCTGCACACACGCACCTGCACACACGCACCTGCACACACGCACCTGCACACACATGCGTGCACACACATACCTGCACACACACATACCTGCACACACACATACCTGCACACACACATACCTGCACACACATACCTGCACACACATACCTGCACACACATACCTGCACACACCTGCACACACACACATACTTGCACACACACACACACACCCATCACCTTCCGTTCCCTATGTTTTCATAATAAGATTACATTTTCACAAAGTGATCTTTTATTGTTTTTATTTCAAAGCTTTCCGCCCAGCTGTTATGTTTCCCCAACTCCAAAATATCCTCTCAGCATCCGCCCGCCCCTCCGCTACCAGCAAGCCAGTGCGTGAGCCTCGGATCACAACAACCCCGGCGGACCCATGTACATTATAACGGAGCAAGGGTTTATCATTATACAGCTGAAAGGGGGTCGTGAAAAACGGGAAGTTGGAGGCAGCCGCCCTCCAACAACAAGGAAGGGCAGAGGAGCGACGCTCACAACAACGAGCGGAGGCGCCGGGCGGATAAAACGCAGCGAGTTGGTAAAGTAGAGAGCACATGTGGTGCATCTGCCAATCGTCTCAGTCAGTCAGCCCATTGCACCTGGGTTTGTCCCGTCACCTCCTATCGATGAGCCTTCGACGTTTCACGTGATAGCCTCAAAGTGCACCTGGCCTGGCACATGCGCCGTGGGTGATGTCACATGCGCTGAGTGGCGAATGGCGGTTGTCGTTGTTGGTGAAGGACGCTCGTGCGCAGGTGCGGGCCGGCGCACAAACTCTCGCTCCTGTACACATCGACGCGGAACAATTGTTTGCAGTCAGCGACAAAGGCGATGGAACAACGGTGGAAACGCGTCTCGCAAACCCTGGTGTCCCGCGATCGATTTCAGCTCACGGTCACCAGCACCAGTCACGAGTTGATGAACCGGTCCTGAGCCTCCTCTAGGTTGGCTCGGCCTCAAATGAGTACCTGGAACGGTGTGGAAACGTCGGCACCAGGGAGACAAAGGCGGCCGTGCGCGGTGCTGGTCACCTACTGCCTAGCGTGCCGTCCTTTCTAGGTGCTCACTAACAGAACTTGACCCTAACTTCTGTTAGAGCTATACGGGGGATCTTTGTCTTTGTACGCATGTCCGCGCTAAGCGTCCAGTGTTCGTATCCTTCAGATTTTATCCACGTAACATCGAGATTTTTTTTTGTACATCTTGCTGAAGCCTCCCCATGAATGGGTTGCTCGCTTGAACACTGCGCAAAGCCAGGGGCATTCTCCCAAAAGAACGTCAGCAAGAAATCCTGATCAAAGCTGAAATCTCACGTCAGAGGAAACACCGACACTCGCCACGGCTATTGCAAAAGAACGCCTCTTCACAGTGATTGTCACCGTTTCATTGAGATCCTCAGTGATAAGTATAACAATTTCATTTCTAGAGCACTTGTCACCCGAGGGTCACAAAGCGCTGCACAGAACTGTGGAGAGAACGGCATGTTAACAACAACCACGTAAGAACGGAAAATCAGCAACATTAACGCTCTTTATTAGTTTTTTTTTTTACAAATCCTAGCTGTGGAGAGAACGGCTCGACAACAACAACATCAGGACAGTTCAACTGAAAGTCATATAGTAGCAATAAATTATAAGACCACAATCATAGAAGGAATAAATGTTCCTGAGCAGGCACAGCTCGGCAGAGAGCCATTATCCCGGCACGACAACATCGAGCCGCATCAACAGTCCAATCCAGAGGACTTGAAATGCTTGCCGAGAACATTGTCTCCTCCGCGGCCTGCCCGAGAGTATTGCCTTGCGTGGGCGGCGCTAGCGGCTGAGAGGGCGGCGCTAGCGGCAGAGTGGGCGGGCTGTTGCGCGGCACAGAGGGCATGGCTTCCAGCCGACCGCGTGTCCCAGTTGAGCCTGCCAGAGACGAGACGAGCCTGCCAGAGCCGAGCCTGCCAGAGCCGAGCCTGCCAGAGCCGAGCCGCGCGGTGCGGACTGCTTGCCATGATTAATGGCGCTGTTGGCGGCTTTCCGTGCCTGAATTCACTCGAGGTGTTCAGTCATTTATTCAGGCAATATCACGCTTGTACATGATTGTGGAGGGAGAATTGGGGGGGGCGGCGGCGGCGGCGGTGAGGTTTTACTTGAGAATAAATATTTATTTTATTCCAGCCCCAGTTTTGTGCGAGAGCCATGGATGGCTGCGTTAATTTCCACCGCGTCAAATCCACTCTCGGCACAAATTGCTTGTGCGTTAGAGTTAGGAACTCGATGTTGAGTGTTCGTATGTGTGTGTGTGTGCGACTCGAGCTTCATGGTCCATGTTCGAGCCCCACTCACGACCAATAAGAGATGTGTATTAAAAAAAAACTGTCCTCAGCCTCTCCTCCGTCGACTCGGCCTCAAATGAGCGTTAGCTGGTGCAGCGTGTAAACAGCACCACTCGGGAGATAGAAGTGGTGCAGACCACCCACTCCCTTGTGTGCCTCGCAAGCTTTTCTACAGTCTATATGAGGGTATGTTGTGTATAAGTGTGTGTGTGTAATCTCTGTGTGTGTGCGTGCACGTGGTTCTGTGTGTGTGTGGCTTTGTGAGTCTGTGTGTGTGGATGTGCATCACGTGTTCATTCATCGCTTAATTTACTCGCGCTCGCGTGCATGTTGACCGCTCGTTCATTTTCCCATTTGTCCTCCACTCACTCACTTAATCCCTCGCTCGCTTATCCGCCCGCTCGCCCGCCCGCCCACCCGACCGCCCATCCGCCCGCCCGCCTGTCCGCTCGCCCGCTCGCCCGCTCGCCCGCCCGTCCGCCCGTCCGCCCGTCTGCTCGCCCGCTCGCCCGCTCGCCCGCTCGCCCGCTCGCCCACTCGCCCGCCCGTCCGCCCGTCTGCTCGTCCGCTCGCCCACCCGCTCGCGAGAATTAGGAAAGTCTCAGTGTTTGCTCCGCGGCACGATCACGGCAATTTAAAATCAATCTGTTTTTAAAGCGATCACAGCTGTCGACCGGATGTCAATCCCGGTGTGGAGCTCGATTCGGACTCGGCATTAAGGAACGCCCGAGCGGACTGTGCCGCACGGCTACCACACCGGACTAGCGATCCGGACGTCGCAGGTTCGATTCCAACTCCATTTCTTTGGCCTCCCCTTCGCTAAATTGAAGTATGGTCAAAGAATGCTCACACAGCGCTCGTGTCCTGTATACTGCCACGCAGATCCAGTAGAGAACTTTCCACAGACCCATGCCGAGGGTGAGTATAGCTGTGTACAGTGAGCACTGTTGACTTCCACACAGAGCGGTACACGTTTTATCAACCCCTGGAGGGATGATGATGGATCGAGTCGACGGCGACTCTCACCGTCACTGCTGAGTCGAACCTCTGAGTTAACTCTGTACCTGATTGCGTCCGTGTGTGTGCGCGCGTGTCCGTGTGTGTGCGCGTGTCCGTGTGTGTGCGTGCATGTGGGCGTGTGCTTGTGGCCGTGTGTGGCCGTGTCCATGTGTGCGCGCGTGCGCGCGCGTCTCCCTGCCGGCCTGCCGCGGCAGCGAGCCACCGAGCGGTGAACCCGTGCCAGGACGGGAGCCACAACTGCGACTACGCGGACCGTGCGCGCTGCGTGGCAACCGGGCCCACCGCCTTCCGCTGCGAGTGTCTCGACGGCTACGCTGGCAACGGGAGAGTGTGCACCGGTACGCACGCACCTGTACGCACGCACCGGTACGCACACACCTGTACGCTCGCACCGGTACGCACGCACCGGTACGCACGCACGCATGCACCGGTACGCACACACCTGTACGC
>JAZEWT010000013.1:9766304-9784350 GCA_036362905.1 Mordacia mordax
TCACTCCGAGTGTGAGCGCTCCCCGTCACTCCGAGTGTGAGCGCTCCCTACTTCCCTGTCACTCCGAGTGTGAGCGCTCCCTACCTCGACGTCACTCCGAGTGTGAGCGCTCCCCGTCACTCCGAGTGTGAGCGCTCCCTACGTGCCCGTCACTCCGAGTGTGAGCGCTCCCCGTCACTCCGAGTGTGAGCGCTCCCTGCCTCCCCGTCACTCCGAGTGTGAGCACTCCCCGTCACTCCGAGTGTGAGCGCTCCCTGCCTCCCCGTCACTCCGAGTGTGAGCGCTCCCTGCCTCCCCGTCACTCCGAGTGTGAGCGCTCCCTGCCTCCCCGTCACTCGGAGTGTGAGCGCTCCCCGTCACTCCGAGTGTGAGCGCTCCCTGCTCCCCGTAACTCCGAGTGGGAGCACTCACCGTCACTCCGAGTGGGAGCACTCACCGTCACTCCGAGTGGGAGTGCTCATCGTCACTCCGAGTGAGACCCGCGTGACAGATGTCACTCCGTACGCTCCGTACGGAGACATCTGCCAATGCGCGGGGCGTTTCCTTGCGGTGAAAATCAATCATTCAGCAGCCTGGCCCTTGCAGACAAAGGGCGACAAGGCAGGGCTGTGCCCGGAACGGGAAGTCA
The DNA here is from genome assembly GCA_036362905.1 of Mordacia mordax. NCBI lineage: Eukaryota > Metazoa > Chordata > Hyperoartia > Petromyzontiformes > Petromyzontidae > Mordacia > Mordacia mordax. The sequence goes on from JAZEWT010000013.1 coordinate 9,766,933, forward strand.
GTTGCATCGCTGGGAAATTTGGTTCGGAGGCCATTGAAGCTGGGCAGCCGTAACCCGCTTGTTGTTACGCCGGGTACTTCGGTTTCCTCCCACCGTACAAAGACACGCGGCTGCCTAGGTTCATTGCCCTGCTGAGTGTGTTGAAACAATAAGTGTGCCCTACGATATACTGGCGTCAAATCCTGGGAAATGCCCCGTCTTCTGCCCTCTGTTGGCCGGGATAGGCTCCGCCCGCCCCTGTGACCCTGTACAGGATTAAGCGGGTATTGGCAATGAATGAACAGCAGCGTGTCTTTGCACTGTGGGAGGAAACCGGAGTACCCGGCGATAACCACGCAGACACAGAGAGAGAACTCGATAACTCCACTGAGACAGGCGGAACTCCGAGCCGGGAATCGAACCCGGGTATTCTTGCTGCGAGGCTGCAGTCCTGCTCCCCGCTGCTCCCCGCTGCTCCCCGCTGCTCCCCGCTGCTCCCCGCTGCTCACCGCTGCTCACCGCTGCTCACCGCTGCTCACCGCCACGCCTTGGTGCCGCTCAGGCCAATCGCTCGCGCACTTGAAGCCACCGACGGCACTGGTCCCGTCTCGGCCAGACACAGAGAATGATTCAGAGCGTTGGGGTTGAAGGGGGGCCGCAGGAGGGGGGGAGGCTGGGGGGCTGGTGAAGGATCAATATCCGCGGCTCACTCAGCCAGACAGAAGCAGTTTTGTTCAGGTTCTTGGCTCGAGTTCTATTCAATTTAAATTAATTATGAAATGACGTTTTGATTTTAATTGGTGTTGAGTTTATTTTATTCGAGTGCCCAATCGGCAGTGCAGGGCCGTGCTCCGCGTTATTTATTTCCCTGTGAAGGTCGTGCAGAATTTGAACAACGTGATGAGTTTCATTTTTAGAAACTCTGCCGTGAGGTAGCACCACCACTCGCTGATCATACAATGGATATAAACATATTTTGTATAACGCCCACATATAGCGATCTTATTCTTTTACAATAACGTAATATTCGTTATTTACATTAAACAACATTTATGAAGCTAATATCCTGAAACAGGGGAAGGCGGGATTGTGATGATGTGCCTTGTATACTGTCATGGCCGAGGGCATCGCCATCTGTTGACAATTATCACGATAATGAGCTCGATGATGATGATGATTGTTAACACACTTCCCCGCTTCCCCTTCTTCTACCCGCTGCCGCCACCCCCGCCCCCTCTCCTCGACCGTGACATCATCGCCGCTGGTTCCCCGGCGCCAGCGACGCGGTGATCGCGGCAGCGCAGGGGCAGCAGACGGACGAGTACGCGCCCACTCAGCGCTCCCATCCGTACGGCATCACTACCGCCTACCCGCAGTGCCCGCCAGGTACGGCATCACCACCACCTACCCACAGTGCCCGCCAGGTACGGCATCGCCAACACCTACACACAGTGCCTACCAGGTAAGGCATCACCACCACCTACCCGCAGTGCCCGCCAGGTACGGCATCACCACCACCTACCCACAATGGCCACCGGGTACGGCATCACCACCACCTACCCACAGTGCCCGCCAGGTACGGCATTACCACCACCTACCCACAGTGCCCGCCAGGTACGGCATCACCACCGCCTACCCACAATGGCCACCGGGTACGGCATCACCACCACCTACCCACAGTGCCCGCCAGGTATGGCATCGCCACCGCCTACCCACAGTGCCCGCCAGGTACAGCATCACCACCACCTACCCACACTGCCCACCAGGCATGGCACCGCCTACCTACAGTGCCCACCAGTTATGACATCACCACCGCCTACCCACAGTGCCCGCCAGGTACGGCATCGCCACCACCTACCCACAGTGCCTACCAGGTACGGCATCACCACCGCCTACCTACAGTGCCCATCAGTTACGACATTGCCACCCTCAATGTCTCCAGCTAGGGTGGCGTCGCCACCCTTAGTACCGCCAAGTAGGGTAGCATTGAAGGTGATTGTGGCAGTGGCACCACCGTTGTGGGTCATCCTCGTAATAATTTATCGTCGTCATCGTCAATATCGTCATCGTTATTCTCCTCCGCATCCACGCGAGTGCGTCGTCTCTGCGTTCCGTTAAAATCCACGCGCCGCAGAGATAGCCGGTTCCGTATGAGCGAGGGCGAGCGGGCGAGTGAGCGAGCGGATGGACGCGCGAGCGGGCGAGCGGGCGGGCGAACCGGCGGGCAAGCGGGCCGGTGAGCAAGCGGGCAGGCGAGGGGGCTAGCGAGCGAGCGAGAGATGCACGTGTGAGAACATTGTGACTTCTCTATGACCCCGGCCGTGTCTGCGATCAGATGCCACATGGACCGGAGCCGCTGCTCTGCGGTTATAGTCGCTTTACAATTTGTACAGACGCCGTGTCTTTATATTCTTTTTTTTATGCACCGAGCGCGAACATTTTATTAATTTGAAAAGTCATCTCTGTGCCAAGAACGATCGTGAGCGTGCACTGGGATTGGAAACATCTGTGGTTTGTGGCCGAGCAGGGGCCCCCAACAAAGCTTGAAACACCAAAGGGCCAGCGACAAACGGCACCGTTTTACGGAGCGTTGTCTCGATGTAAGCTCGTCACGGCACTCTCACGACCTGCTGTTTCGGGACGGCTGTGTCGATCGCTCCTCCTCCTCTCCCCTTCACGACGTTTCGCCTCCCACGCTTGAGGCTGACAGTGTTCAGCAGGGCCTGAGGGCCGGTACAGCGGTGGAACAGCGTTGCTGCCGTGCCACCTGTGGTCAGGGCAGCAACGTGACCGAGCGTCATCGCGCGGGGGAGGGGCTCGGTGTCTGGCACGTGTTGGGCGCCGGCTTACTGCCTCGCTGCCTTCCACCCTCCTCGCCCACGCCAACCTCTGCGCTTTCTCTTCCCGGCCTCCCTGGAACGAGTGAACGCTGCAGCGGCAGCAGCAGCAGCGTTTACAATAATGAAAACATTTCAACCAGGCGATGCCACGAGGGATCCACAACGGTGTTTATGAAAACATCATAAATGCAACTTGTTTTTTTCTTCTGGGGAGAATCTTTCCGGATGAATTCATTGCATGATGGGAGTTTTGTTTATTTATTTACAGCTCCATGAAGACCAAACAAATTGATGATTTCTTTGCACCGATGGAAAATGTCACGGCTCAGTTCGGGAGAATCGCTTTGCACAGCCGCTCTTTAGGGATAACCGTGCCGCTGAGCGCGCCCCATCCTCCTGTCCACGACGTTCCGCCTCCTCCCACAGTGTGGAACGCCTGGGGAAGCCTCCCACGTGGGAAGGGGAGACGGATGGAGCGATGTTTTGTTGTTACAGCAAGGAGGGCCCAGTGAGCTTACAAGCTCTGGATGCGGAATTCTTGCGACATAACAAACGTGTGAACTGAGAGCAGGGAGCGCTCGACACGGCTGTGCCGGAAAACAGCTTTAGGGAGTGACTCTGATCCTACGCTAATTATTTTTTAATTTAAAGAAATTCTCGTTTGAGCGGGTTCCTGCGAGGAATCGATTCTCGATGCCCGTCCGTGCACTCGAACTCGTCAACAGTCGGCCGAGATCGTCAGTCATTCTCCCCCCGGCGGGTCGTTTAACAATGATTGCTTGCAAAAGCTGCTTTCTGGATAGCCATGTCGATCGCTCCTCCTCTCTCGTGAGAGGAGAGAGGATATCCCGAAAGAGCAGCCTTAGGAAGCAATCCTCACGCATTAAGCCGTGAAAACCGACTCGGTACATCGGGTGGTTTAGTAATTTTTCTCCGGCGTTCGAACATCTGTCCGGCAAATGCTTGGCGCGCACCGGTGCCGGGGCGTCTTGGTGTTTAACGAAATGCGCTTTTAAATCCCGCCCCGCCAAACTTTGCTGCTCTTCTTGTTGTCGCCACTAGCAGAGTGCCCGCCCTGCGCACGAGCTTGTCGGGAACGAGTGACGCTGTCATTCCGACGGCTCGTTGCCGATGACGTTTGCCGCTGGGGTGGAAGAGCGGCCGAAGAGGGGGTCGACGAGAGCGCCGGCGCGGAAGTTGGAATTTAAAAGTAGAACGGTGTGAACGACTGAGAAGCGGAATCGATACGCGGGACGTTCACCTGGATTTAGACGCAGAAGAGTTATTAATCAATAATTGGGAGGTGAAGCTGGAGTAAGGCATCGAAGTCTCGAGGCTGTGCAGATAAAATGTGTGCTCGCAAAGGATTTGAGACCAATGCCCTCGGTGTGGATGCACACGCGTTTACAAGAACGGCAAAAATGACCACCATTTGCCGCAAAGTGGTGGTGACGTCACCATGACACGTGAAGTGTAGAAGGTTCACTGGCAGGTCAGAGGTCAGGCCCAGTTGTTGAGCATTTGACGATTTATTTACAAAGCTGTTGCTTCACGTGTCGAGCCTCTGCCAATAAGCTTCTGCTCGGTTCGACTCCAGGATCCAGCCACCGGTGATTTGAACCGGTTTCTAAAACGTGCATCTTGTCAGCCCCACCGGGAGAATCCCCTGCACGCACAAAACGGATGGCGGTAGAATTCGTTGTTTCCGCTGAATTCGGCCGAATTTCGACTCCGAATATTTCTACAAAATATTTGGGTGAGCGTCCAGTGGTGTGGTGGTGATGAGGTGGTGTAGACTTGGGTGAGGTGGTGGTGCGGCAGTGGGGAAGCCGCAGTGAGGCGGTGGTGAGGTGGTGTAGACGTGGGTGAAGCGGTGGGGGACGCTTTGGTGAGGCGGTAGTGAGGCGGTAGTGAGGCGGTGGTGAGGCGGTGGGGGAAGTGGTGGTGAGACGGTGGGGAGGCGGTGGTAAGGGGGTGATGAGACGGCGGTGAGGCGGTGGTGAGGCGGTGGTGAGGCCGTGGGCGAGGTGGTGGTGAGGCGGTGGGGGAGGGGGTGGTGAGGCGGTGGTCAGGTGGAGGGTGAAGCGATGGAGACATCTTTGCCCCCTGCTGTGTAGGACAGTCGGTACACGTTTGGGTGGTGTTTATTGCCAGTACAGAAAGTATTCCCAGTGAGCTTATAAGCTCTGGATGCCGGATTTTTAAAAATAATAATAATTACATTTATAGATTGCTTCACCCAAGGGTCACAAAGCGCAACGAACGTGCGAGCTCACCACCACCACAACAACAGCAACTACAGCGTGTTAAACCAAAGAACAGATGAACAGCACGCCCAGCTGTGCTATAGCTGCTTGCAAAGCGCTGTTCTCCAGCACCTAGCCTGGCACGAGCACCGTCTTGACGTCACCGCTACGTCGTGATGATTGGCAGCTGGTGTCTTTGGGGAATTATTGGAGGTAAATCAATCACTGGATATGGGGTTTTACGTTTGCAATGTCTATCAGGCCCGGCGATGGACCGGCGTCCCGTCGTCGGGTGTATTCCTGCCTTACGCCCTATGTTTCCGGGATAGGCTCCGGCTTCACCGTGACCCTATATAGGATTAAGCGGTTTCAGATAATGAGATGAGATGAGAAAGTGTTTTTCCTTCGCAATATGAAATGACTTTATTATTATTTTTTGAAAACCTTCAGAGAAGACGAAGTTATCTTTGTTTTCACAGTGGCAGTGGTGAAACCACGGAGACACCAAACAGCTTTGGGGGATGCGATGATGTGAGTGATCGTTACCCTTGATAACGATGTGAGTGATCGTTACTCTTGATAACGATGTGAGCGTTACCATTGATAACGATGTGAGCGTTACCCTTGATAACGATGTGAGTGATCGTTACCCTTGATAACGATGTGAGTGATGGTTAGCTTTGATAACGATGTGAGTGACCGTTACCCTGGATAACGATGTGAGCCATCGTTACCCTTGATAACGGTGTGAGCCATTGAAACCCTTGATATCGACGTGATCGTTACCCTTGACAACGACGTGAGTGGCCGTTACCCTTGATAACGATGTGAGTGATCGTCACCCTTGATAACGATGTGAGTGAGCGTTACTCTTGATAACGATGTGAGTTATCGTTACCCTTGATAACGATGGGAGCGTTACCATTGATGACGATGTGAGTGATCGTTACCCTTGATGACGATGTGAGTGATCGTTACCCTTGATAACGATGTGAGTGATCGTTACCCTTGCTAACCATGTGAGTGATCGTTACCCTCGATAACGATGTGAGTGATCGTCACCCTTGCTAACGATGTGAGTGATCGTTACCCTTACTAACCATGTGAGTGATCGTTACCCTCGATAACGATGTGAGTGATCGTTACCCTCGATAACGATGTGAGCGTTACCCTTGATAACGATGTGAGCGTTACCCTTGATAACGATGTGAGCATTACCATTGATAACATCGTGAGTGACCGTTACCCTTGATAACGATCTGAGCGTTACCCTTGATGATGATGTGAGTGATTGTTACCCTTGATGACGATGTGAGTGATTGTTTTCCCTTGATGACGATGTGAGTCATCGTTACCCTTGATGACGATGTGAGTGATTGTTACCCTTGATGACGATGTGAATGATCGTTACCCTTGATGACGATGTGAGCCATCGATACCTTTGATAACGACGTGATCGTTACCCTTGATAACGACGTGATCGTTACCCTTGATAATGACGTGATCGTTACCCTTGATAACGACGTGAGCGAGTCAGTGCTGTTCATCGTTCACAGACCATGCTCACTCAGCACCTTTCCTCCGAAAGCTTGACTTGACCGCCGTCACAAAATAGTTAAAATTTTTTGTTAATATTGTTAATCATATTGTTTCAAAACTTTTTAATATTTCACGAGTAACTGAGTGATAAAAATGGGTACAAATTATTTTAAAAAGTGTACATTTTTTTATAATTTAATCATAAATCTCTATTGTACTTTTATTCTTCTTGCTCTGGGTTTATATCTATTCATTTTAGGTCTTGTTATTCTTAATTGTTCTGAATCACGATACATTACGCACCCCAACTCCTGGGGCCTTCTATGCTGATGGAGCGAGAGAAGCCTCAGCCTTGCCTCCTACAGCAGACCGGTCGCTTCCACCTCGCAGCAGCAGCAGCAGCTGGACCAATCAATCACTGCCACCCACGCAGCAGCTGCACCAATCAGTACCCGCATCTCATTCGCTGTGCAGCAAAGCTCCACGCTCACCCTCATCCGCCAAACATCCTGGTTGGCAGATCTCACCACTGATGTTGAACTGTCTAACACCGATACTGTCCTCAAAACACCAGATAAACGAGTTTTGCAAGTAATTATGAATGTTTAAAACCCATTCAATCGCTTGTTTTTTATTTATTCTAATCCTCTAATTTTTATTAGTCTTAATAATTAATTTTACGTCTCGACTCTGGGGCCTACTCTAGTCACTGTGAGAGTGAACCCTTTCCTCGCGGAAGCAGTTTCCAGCAGTCTCTTAACAGTAGCAGAGCTCCCCCGCTCATCACATGCTCACCATCTCGCTGCACCCCATCTCGTTAAACATCTTCTCTCACTCATTTCTCCATATCGTATAACTATCACTGTTCTCTTCACAAATCTTCTCCTCATCACCATTCAACCATCCACCCACTCATCACTTACCATCCATCACCTTGCTGCGACGACCGAATTGCGCTGCTGCCTCGGAGCGGCAATCGTCCAGGTTCGGCTCCCGGCTCGGGCGCCTTTCAGTATGGATCTCAAAGTGAATGCACGCAGGGTTGAAAGGACTTGGAGACATGCTTGCCTCATCGCTCACACTCAAATCTTTAAAGACTGGCTCAATCTCCACCCGAATGCATGTGATTGCGCCTGTACCAACCACTTTTTGAGCTTCCTCACCGATACCTGGGACAAGCCCAAGATCCTCTGCTCGACCATTAATCAGATCCTTCATCCAGTCACTCACCCTCACCTATCTTCATTAATAAAGATTAAGCGGATCAGTTGACTCAGTTTTTCTCGTAAAAACCAAAGACTGCTGTATCTCTACCCAGTCTCAACCACTAACCAAGATCTCAAAAATTGTTCCTTCTCCGACTCTGATCTCAAAACTCCCAGAATTTTCTGATTTAACGGAAGCCGAGGTCTAGTCATTAGTTACCAGATCTCGGCCTACAAACTGCTCCCTGGACCCCTTGGCATCCAAACATATTCGGGCAAATTTCAAATCCCTTACCACCTTCGTCACTAATCTCTTTAATAACTCAGCTCTGGTATTGTTCCCCCACTATTCAAATGTGCTGCAGTTACCCGTCTGCTCAAAAAACCTGGTCTCGATTGCAACATCCTTGATCATTATCGCCCCATCTTAAATCTACCATTCCTGTCTAAGGTCCTTGAGTGGCAGTATCCATGCAACTCCACAACCATGTGCTCAACAATAACCTCTATTCCTTCCAACCTAGGTTCAGATCCCACTATCGTACTGAAACTGCTCTGGTCAAAATAATGAATGACCTACTTATCGCTGCTAATGAAGACTTGCCAAGATTTCTTGTTCTCCTAGACTTGAGCACTGCCTTTGATACATACTCTAGCCTCTGATACCGTTGACCTCCCTACCTTACTTAAGCGACTGGAGGGTATAAGGGTCTCTGGCTGTGTCCAGCACTGGCTTAGCTCCTACCTCTCTGACCGGACGCAGTTTGTCAGCCTCGGAGGATGTAACTCAAAGGATCCATCCTGTTTTATCTGGAGTTCCTCAGGGTTCAGTCCTCAGCCCATGCCTCTTCAGCATCTACATACAACCACTTGGCCGTATCCTGCGCAGCCTCAATCTCTCATGCCGATGACATCCAAATCAATATCCACGCAAAGTCATCCATCAATGCGTCTGGAATTTGCATTTTGTCCTGTCAACTGTGAAGGCCCGGCTCAACTCAAATGTCCTAAAACTCTAATGGCGACAAACAGGAGAGTGAACGGAGAGAGAGGGAGCATGGATATGGCAAATCGAGAAATAACATAGGAGACCTTGAATCGTTCGTGCCAGGCTTGGTACACGTACGTGCGCGCGTGGGGAGAGCGGTGGCGCAGCCGCGGGTGGTGCTGGTCACCTACCCCGTGATATGCTGTGCCGACCTTCAGAGGGGCTCGCTTCCAGCTCTTGCCCCAGCAATCTGTGAACTACACGGGGGATCTTTGTCTGTGTGACTTGGCTCGGGGGGGGAGGGCGGGGGGGAAGTTGGGGGAGCGGGGAGGGGAAATGGGGAGGAGCGGGGAGACGGAGATGGGAAGCGATCAGAAGTGGGGGGGGGGGAGTTATATGAGCGAGGGTCAGGGGATCCGGGGAGGTAACGCACGTATATTAATTAAATGTAAGCTATTTAATTGATTATTTAATTCCACGGGCACGCTCTCGTCACACAGATAATCAACACCCTCTCCTCTCTCCTCCTCGCCCTCCTCGCTCTCCTCACTCTCTGTTCTCGCGGTTTTCTGGTGTCACGATGCCTCTGAGGACGAGGACGGGGGCGTCACGTTGCTAATTGCCAATTATCGTTTAGTGTCTGGCTGCGGGCAGGCGTGAGTAGCGGTGAGTAGCGGTGAGTAGCGCTGCCGTCTCACACCGAGACGCGGTCGGGTTTCATACCCGACTGGGATGCCGTCTTTCTGTGCGTTGTTTGTGTACGAATGCTCTCTCTCACGCAGCATTCGCGTGCGTTTTGGCCGGGTACTCTGGTTTCCTCCCCACAGACCAACCACGCGCGTGTGCCTATGTTAATTGGCCTGCTGACTAAATTCCTCCCGTGTACCCTGCGATAGTCTGGCGTCCCGCCATGGGCACGGCCTTGCCTTGAGTGCTGTGTATTCCGCGGTAGGCTCCGCCCCTGCGCACGGTATCAGGCGCCGATGACGACGATGGTGGTGGTGGTTGTGGTGGTGGTTGTGGTTAAAAAACAATACTGCGGTTAAAACAGAGTACCCTGAACAAAAACCACGGCTGTCTTGAGAACCGTGACCTGACCTGACCCCCCCCCCGCCCCTCCCCCCACGCAGGTCGCAACCACTGCTCGGGAAATAACGGGGGCTGCACGCACCTGTGTCTGGCCACGCCCAGCGGACGCACCTGCCGTTGCCCTGACAACGTCATCGGTGTCACCTGTCAGGAGCGCAACTAAGCGGTCCCTAGCTAACGCTCGTGACCTCTGACCCCCACCCTTCACCGTGACCCTCGGCTCCTTAATTTGACCTATGAACCTCTTTAACCCACAATCCAATGCCAAGCCGAGGCCTCGTAGGTGATTTTTTTTGTTATTATTTTTGTCCTGGGATTTTGTGAGACGTCTAACGAGTTTGGGTGGGAATGCCGGGTGGAGGAGGAGGAGGAGGTGTGTTGTGCCAGCCAGGAGGAGGTGTGGTGTGCTAGCTATGATGAAGTGTGTTGTGCCAGCCAGTCGGAGGTGTGCTGTGCCAGCCAGGAAGAGGTGTGCTGTGCCAGCCAGGAAGAGGTGTGCTGTGCCAGCCAGGAGGATGTGTGCTGTGCTAGCTATGATGAAGTGTGTTGTGCCAGCCAGGAGGAGGTGTGTTGTGCCAGCCAGTGGGAGGTGTGCTGTGCCAGCCAGTGGGAGGTGTGCTGTGCCAGCCAGGGGGAGGTGTGCTGTGCCAGCCAGTGGGAGGTGTGCTGTGCCAGCCAAGGGGAGGTGTGTTGTGCCAGCCAGTGGGAGGTGTGCTGTGCCAGCCAGGAGGAGGTATGCTGTGCCAGCCAGGGGGAGGTGTGCTGTGCCAGCCAGGGGGAGGTGTGCTGTGCCAGCCAGTGCTTCCCCATCTCTCGGAGATTCACCAACCTCCACCTGAAGTCAAAACGTGCATCGACCCAGCATCTTTAACCTGTTTACAGCTCCGAGGGTAGAAGTGGAAATTCCACGTTCCTATGGCGGTGGGTGTTGGCGAGTGGCTCCATGGGGCCCAACCACTGTTGATTTCCGCACAAAGTGGTGCTCGTTCGTTTTTCCCGTTAGAACCATTGGGTCAATGTAAGGTCAACGTTGGCTCAACATTTCAAACGGTATTGCAACGTTGGCTCAACATTTCAAACGGTATTGTAACGTTGGCTCAACATTTCAAACGGTATTGCAACGTTGGCTCAACATTTCAAACGGTATTGCAACGTTGGCTCAACATTTCAAACGGAATTGTAACGTTGGCTCCACATTTCAAACGGTATTGTAACGTTGGCTCAACATTTCAAACGGAATTGTAACGTTGGCTCAACATTTCAAACGGAATTGTAACGTTGGCTCAACATTTCAAACGGAATTGTAACGTTGGCTAAACGTCGGGTCACCAACGTTGGACACTGGCCACGCAGCTGGACAATCGGACAATGCGCCGCATCCACCTCCCCGTCAATCACCACGATTATAATCACGATTATTATTATTAGTGTTACTATTGCTATCATAATGATTATAACTACGGTTGCTGTATTGAGTCTTGTTATCTGGGAGCTAGCCCAGCTGTTATTCCCAGGCAACCTCCTCACTAAGTCTTCTCCACCTCCTCATCCACCGTCTCCATTCTCTTTCAATTTATAATCTCGTGAGATGATAGATTAGGCATTGTAGACGAGTGGAGCGAGATGCAGCGAGATGGTGATGGGGACGTGAGATAGAGGTGCAGGTGAGATGAGGTGCAGGTGATATGAGCTGAAGGGAGATGCTGTGAAGGGAGATGAGCTGAAGGGAGATCAGGAGAAAGGGAGATCCAGACAAGGAAGGAGACGAGAGGAATGTAATCCAACTTGAGAATGTCTGAGCGTTTGGGATGAGAATGTTTAATTGATGTGGGTTTGTGACGGCTCCGTGTGAGATGATTGTCGCTCTCGAGAGCTGCTCTTTCATAAGAGCCGTGGCGAGCATTCTTCCTCCTCCTCTCCCATTCGCGACGTTTTGTCTCCCACGATGTGGGCAATCCTCAGAATGCCATCAGAATCCCTGATCATTCCTCCGACGTGGGAGGCATCATCGACACGGCTATCCCAAAAGAGCAGCTGTCAACAGCAGTTCTGATATTTTAGTGCTCGCCGAGTTATTTTGAGAGCCCCCCTCGAGCTACTTGGGGTCCTGTGCTTTTGCTCGGCCTGCCTACGCCTGGTGTCGCCACTGATTACGACTCTGGCCGCGGGCAAAGTCGCGAGGACAAAATCCTGGTCGCGGGTGCGACTCGGCCCATCATCCCACCGTGGCCGATAAACCGGTACCGCCTCGGGAGCATGTCAACAGTGGCTCTCTCGTGACCAGACCGATCCCCGCCATGGGAATGTGGAGCGTCCCACCGCCGAGCCACCGTCACTGCGCCCCAGCGCTCGTTACGAGCGGGGAGACAATTCGAACTAATGTAATTGTCACAGTGTGACGTCGCATATCCGACTCTGGCGGATATGTGAACGGGTCGGATATGCGATGTCGAATTGTATTTTTGTTCTAACGATAACGACGGTGATTTATGGGCCTGTTATTATTTATATTTTATTGTCACTGTCAAGAAACTCACGGTGATAACTAAAGCCCGTTTTAGAACACGCAGTTGCAACACCCAGGCAAATTAGATAGGGGCACAGCCCCCTGCAACGGCTTCCGCCACCGCTGGCGCAAGGGGGCCTCCATTCGTCCTGTCCAGGGCAGATGCTGGCTGGGGTCGATGCTTCCAGGGTGGGCGAGAGGTGGATTAACTCCTGCGCCAGGAGATAGAATCGAACTGTCGGCCTCCAGTTCACAAGTCCGGCGTTAAATGTGTCTTGGGGTCACCGTGAGATTTCTTTACAAAGCTCTTGAGCTGAATTAATTCGGGTGCTATTGAGAGACTATATGAAATGATTACGATAGCGAATAGAGTTCGGTAGAATTACAATAGTTTGTAGCGTGTAGCGAAGGAAAGAGTATTCTAGGATATATTGAAATAAGCACATTTACATAACGAGTATAACACTAACAAGTGAGGAATATCGATACGTTTGTCGTCTGTCGTCAAATATGATGATTTAGCAACGCAGGAACACTGCATCGCCCGCCGGTATTGTTGCCACCTGTCCCGGTTTGACCCGTAGAGTGCAGGAGTCTTGTGTGTTTGAGTGGCAGTGGGCATTGATGTGTACCTAGGTATGGTACCGCTTTTGCTGCGTTGAACCTTTCACTCATTCGTGGTCAACCCCCGTTTTAACCTGCAGAGGATTGCGGGGGGCCGGGGCCTATCCTGGCAGACGCAGGGCGCAAGGTAGGGTAATATCCCAGGATGGGACGCCAGTCCATCGCAGGGCGCTTTATAGTCAACAGGCCGATTAAGCTGAATGGTAACAGAAGCAGGGCTTTGGAATGTGCGTGGAAACAGCGAACTTCCCGGAGAAACCCCACGCGGACACGGGGAGAGAACTCGAACTACTTACTGCTACGCCACCACCCCAACCCCCGTGTTGAATCTGGTTGCAGCAACAGAACGGTTCCAACAACGGGCCCTGCTGCTGACCGAGAGGTCTGCCTGGATTCTGCAGCGTCCGGATGATGTGACAGCCCTTACCCGTCATGCCCTGCATGCGTGTCACGTGACCACCACTCGCATTGCATGTCCAGCGCGCTCAGCCTTGCCTGAACCCCACGGGTTGCTGAGAGCCAGCGAGCTAAGAAGTGGTGGCGACATCCACCAGTGTGGAGTCCACCAATGTGTCGCCATCGCAAACGGGAGCATTGCCACGAAATTGATCAATTGCTCATGGGACAACAATGGTTATAGTGAAGTGAATTATTACCAAGTAACGATTGTGTTTCAATTATTCACACTTAACGCGGTATGTAACACTGAGTAACATCACCCTCCCCCGGCCCTTCCAGTTATGGTGTTTTTAGTCATCATATCAAAGTGCCATTTTAAAAAAATAAAGAAATGAAATATGCTGACTGTGTTCCACGAGTGTGGCTCTGCGTGTGTGCTGTGACGACTAGGGCCTCCCCTAGGTCGACTCAGCCTCAAATGATTACCTAGTGCAATGTGAAAATATTGCCACTAGGGAGACAAAGGCGGCCGGGCGTGGTGTTGGTCACCCAACCCTTCGTGTGCCGTGTCGACCTTAATAGGTGCTCGCTAACGGCACTTGACCCTACAGTTTAAGGGTATCTGGGGGATCTTTGTCTTTGTGTTGTGTGTTGGTGAGCGGTGGTGCAGCGGTTAGCGCGCCGGGCTACAAACCCAGTTACACCCGAGTTCGATTCACGCTCACGGTCACTCGGCCTCAAATGAGTTCCTGGTGGGGTATGTATACACCGCCACTAGGGGAGACAAAGGCAGCCGACCCGGTCACCCGCCTCCCCGTGTGCCGTGCCGGTCTTCATAGGTGCTGCTCGCTAACAGCGCTTGACCCTACAATCTATTAAGGCCATACGGGGGAGCTTTACCTTTGGTTGTGGTTGTGGTTTGGGTTGTGGTTGTGGTTTACACCGAGCACAGTCAAGCACGGGCGCCGTTTTCAGGCAAACTTTAAAGAACAGCGCTTGAGAGCAATCCTCTTCCTCTCAGCTGTGGCTCTTTCGGGATGGTCGTGTCGAGCGTCCCTCCTGCTCTCTCCTTCGCGACGTTTCGCCTCCCACGATGTAGGAGGCAATCCTCAGAACGCCTGATTATGCCTCCAACGTGAAAGGCGAAACGTTGCGAAGGAGAGGGGAGGAACGCTCGACACGGCTATTATTATAATTATTATTTAGCAGAAGCCCTTATCCAGGGCGACTCACACACATCATTATAGAGGTGTAGCGAGGAAACCACAGAGAGGCGAGGGGAAGGCAGCCATGCATTCAGCCGGCGCCAACATTTTACAGACGCTGCGTAATGAGTATTTTTTTTAATGTAGGAAGAAACCGGAGAACCCGGAGGAAACCCACACAGAACAGGGGGAGATAGGGGAACACACAAACTCCACAGAGAAAGGCCTCTGCCCTCTTTGGGAGTCGATTTGCCTCGGAACTTTCTGTCTGTGAGGCACAGATGTTACCGCTGCGCCACCCATCCCGAAAAACCATCTCATCTCATTGTCAGAAACCGCTTGGTCCTGTACAGGGTCGCGGTGAGCCGGAGCCTATCTCGGCAGACACAGGGCGCAAGGTAGGGATACACTCACGATGGGACGCCAGTCCATCACCGGGCATTGTAGGCAATTTAGTTTGCAAGCCAATTAACCTATGTAGAGGCATGTGTTTTGGACTGTGGGAGGAAAACGGAGTACCCAACGAAAACCCTCGCGGACACGGGGAGAGAACTCGCAAACTCCACACAGAAAGGCACCCGAGCAAAGATTTGAACCCGGGACCTTCTTGCTGTGAGGCGACAGCGCTACCCACTGGGCCACCGTGCCGCCCCGAAAGACCATCTCTTGAGAGTAAATGTCATCCATCACACACATGGTGCCGTGACGAACCAATGTGGCTTTGCGCCAATACTCGGGTCACTTGACAGACGTTTCAGCCCGCGAGCCGTGTCACGCGTGGGTTCTGGTCTCACGCACAACCGCTACAGCGAATCTTTACAACTTTCCGCACACGGAGCCTCCCTTGACCCACTCGGTTCTGATCTCCACGGACCACTAGATGGCGCTCGGGACCAGCCGATGGGTCACGACTATCCGGTTGAGAAAAGCGGCTCTGTGTGATGCACTGCATAAGCATGAGCGACGCTCGCGATAATGTAAACAATCGATTGAATAGGCTGATGATAGCCTCCTCCATGACCTCTGTGTACAACAGCTGTCATTTTACACATTTCATCAGGATTCATAATTATTCGTCGTCGGTGCAGTGGGCGTGACAACCAAAACTCGTTTGCGTACCAATTATCAAGTTAAGTTTATTTATTGAGCTTAAGAGAGATGTTTTTATCAATTAAGACCGCTTAGCAATACGGCATGCAATTATAATGATAAAACATAATTAAACGATTTGCAGCACAATTCATTAATATTTTCTGGATCGCCGTGGTGTGGAGCGTTATCTCCGGAACTATAAAGTAAATCGCACTGCTGAGCGTGGATCCTTTCCGAAAGTCTCATCTCATCTCATTATCTGAAACCGCTTAATCCTATATAGGGTCACGGTGAGCCGGAGCCTATCCCGGAAACACAGGGCGTAAGGCAGGAATACACCCGACGACGGGACGCCAGTCCATTGCCGGGCATTGCGGGACAATTTTAGTCTGCGAGCCAATCAACCTATCCAAGAGCATGCTTTTAGACTGTGGGAGGAAACCGGAGTACCCGGCGAAAACCCACGCGGACACGGGGAGAGCATGCAAACTCCACACAGAAAGGCACCCGAGCCGAGAGATTCGAACCCGGGACGTTCTTGCTGTGAGGCGTCAGCGCTAACCACTGGGCCACCGCGCCGCCCCCTTTCCGAAAGTGAAAATTCTCAAATCTGCGCGCGTTATGGGAGGAGATGAACGATGTTTCATCTCCCGTTAAGCCGATCGTGATGGAATCTCCACTGCTAGATGACTGTCTCCCTGGGCCGTTGAGGCACTTGTTCCTCTGATCCAGCTCAGCGCCCAGTCTCCGCGGTTCGGAACACAAGTGCCCGCGTCGTGATTAAGGACGCCACGCCGTACGAGGCGGGCAGAGAAAGGTTTGTTTGGGATTCAGGGCACCACTCCCAGCCGCCTTTGTCTCTCCCGTGGAGGGAACACGTGGCGCCGAGTTGAAAGCGACGACCCAAGAGAAAGTTGAAGCAACACGGCGTGGGCCACGTGACTTCCACGTGGGCTGTGTGAGGTAAGATCTACGCACAAAGACAAATGGCCCCCATATAGCCGTCACACGCTGTCGGGTCAAGTGCAGTTAGCGAGTGGCGCCGATAAAGGCTGGCACAGCACACGACGGTGATCGGTTGTCAGCACTGTTTCCGGTACCAGGTACCCATTCGAGGCTGAGTCTACCTAAGGCAGGGCCAAGAAAATCGTCACTGATGTTGCCGTGAATGGTAATCGAACCTGAGCCGCCGGGTTCGCAACGTAGCGCGCTAACCGTTGCGCCACCGCTCCCGCCCCCACACACATACAGACACGGGTGTAGTTAGCGAGCACCTATTAAGGCCGCCACTGCGCTCGCATCAGCCTTCGTTTGCGCCCAAGCGTTGGAGCCACCCTATAGAAGTGCTTATTTCATGCCGCGTTAACGTAAATGATGGCCAAATGTAACGAGACAGCGTAGTTAGCGAGTTCCTATTAAGGTCGTGCTTTCTCGCGGTTAAGTCTTTGGGTGGAGAGCAGCCGCCGGTCCCGTGATCCCACGCGGGCCTGGCCGTCTTTGTCTCCCTGGTAATAGATTTAATACGGCTCCGCGAACACGGAGCTATGCGCTACTTACTTATTTTGGGCCGCGTGGACCTAGAGCTGGGCCGCGCCGGGGTGCACGGTTTGAGATAAGCGTACGGAGACAGAGCAAGAGATTCTGGAGAGGGGGGGAGAGATGGGAGAGAGGCGCTCGATGGGGGAGAGGTGGTGATGGGGGAGATG
>JAZEWT010000013.1:9818365-9834954 GCA_036362905.1 Mordacia mordax
ACAGCATCCCTTACTTCCGGTGTCCACCACCGGGTTCGGGGGTTGCCGCCACCCTGGATAAGGGCGTCTGCTAAATAATAATAATTAAAGTAACAATTAGTGTTTTGAGTTGAGGTCTCGACAGTGGGTTCTTCTGATTATGTGCAGGTGTCTCATTGCTCGATGTGTGGCGCATCTGCCAGTCATCCCGGTCAGGCGACCCTTAACACCTGGGTCTGTCCCGTGACCTCCTGTCAGTGAGCCTTCGACACTTCACGTGGCTTCAAGGTGCATATGGCCTGGTACTGGCGCCGTGGTGACGTCACCGCCACTGAGTGGCGAATGGTGGTTGTTGTGTGGTGCGAATCTCTCTCAAGAGCTGCTGTGTCTGGACATCGGTGTCGAGCGTTCATCCTCGTTCGCGACGTTTCGCCTCTCACGCTCGAATCTTGTGATGACCTCCCGTGGGGAGGCGAAACGTTGCGATTGAGGGACGAGGAACGCTCGCCACGGCAATCCCGAAAGAGCAGCTCGCGAGGAAGATTCCCGTCGCTACTTCACCACGAGGTTCCGTGGATGGCAGGGGGCCGATGACCGTGCGGGTGGCGGTTGGATGACGGGAAGTGGTTAGAGAGTGGCGAGAGGGAGCGGAGAGAGTGGAGAGGGGCATGAGGGAGCGAGAGGGGGAGAGGAGACAGAAGGAGAAGCATTGGAGGGAGATGTGGAGAGAGGGGAGGGAGAAAGGGAGAGGGTTTAGGATGAGAAAGGGGAGAACGTGAGAGGAGAGAGGGGAAGAGGGAAGACTGAGGGAGAAGCAGAGGAGGGAGATGCGGAGAGAGGGGAGGGAGAGGGGCAGGGTTAGGATGACATTCGCGTTTCTGGATGCAATGCGAGGCTGTGGTGAACAGAGATTACAGTCGCTGCATTCCGAGGGGCTTCTGGTTTCCGTGTGTGTGTTTCTGTATGTTTGTGTCTGTGTGTCTGTCTGTGCCTGTGTATCTGTGTATGTGTGTGTGTCTGTGTGTGTCTGTGTTTGTGTCTGTCTGTGTGTCGTCACGCTCTGTGTCTGTGTATGTGTGTGCGTTTACTATCAGCGGTTTCAAGATCGACCTCTGTGGAGGAGGAGGATTGTGAAGGATGCTACGGAACAACAACGGAGGGCAGAGGAGTGACGCTCACAACAACTAGTCGACGGCTAAAATACAGCAACTTGGCGCAGTAGGGAGCACAAATGGTGCATCTGCCAATCATCTCAGTTTGGCAGCTCATAACACCTGGGTCTGTCCCGTGACCTCCTGTCTGCGAGTCTTCGACACTCAACGTTGCCTCAAGGTGCACCTGGCCTGGCACAGGCGCCGTGGTGACGTCACCGCCACAGTGTGGCCTATGGCATTTGTTGTTGATGTGTCTCTCTGGGTGTCTGTGTGGGGAGCGGTGGTGCAGCGGTTAGCGCGCCGCGTTACGAACCCGGCGACCTGAGTCCGATTCCCTCTCACAGCCAAGGGACGGGTTTTTGTTTAATCAGCCCTGGGACTCCCTTAGGTCGACTCAGCCTCTAATAAGTACCACGTGCGGTGCGTACACACATCGCCACTAAGGAGACAAAGGCGGCCGGGCGTGGTGCTGGCGATCCACCTGCTCGTGTCCCATACTGCCCTTGATATTGTTGATTTGCAATTCATCATATGTCGTTAATGCTGACGTCGTTCTCTCCACAGCTCTGTGAAGCGCTTTGTTACCCGAGGGTGAAAAGTGCTCTCGAAGTGCGATGATTTTTATAGGTGCTCTCTAACAAGACTCAACCCTACAGTCTGTTAAGGCTATAGGGGGATCTTTATCTTTGCGTGAGGGGTAGCGCAACGGTTAGCGCGCGCTGTGCTATGACCCCACCACCTGAGTTCGATTCCCGCTTACGGCCAACAACCAGTGACGTTACGCTTTCTTGCTCATGGGCCCCCCCTAGGTCGACTCGGCCTCCAATGAATACCGGTTACAACACGGGGGGGGGGGGGGCTTTATCTGTATACCGCGCAGTGACATCAGAACGCGTCCCATCCCGGGTATAGCCCAAGTTAGTGACTCGCTTGCTTACTTCTACCGATGAGGCAAATGCTTGTTTCCTGCCCGGTGCTCTGTTAAAATAAAGTCCATTGTAACAATCACTGTGATGATTTGGTGCTTGCTTGGGTCCTTCGATACTTCGTGTAAATGCACCTGGCCTGGCACAACGGTGACGTCACCGCCACTTAATGGCGAACCCTGGCCGTGTCGTTGCCGGCGTGGAGGAGCGGTGGCGCAGTGGTTGGGGCACCGCGCTATATCCGAGTCCCATTACCGCTCAGGAGCACTTAGTGGCAGATATCTGAACCGGTCCCTGGGCTTCCTGTAGGTCGACTCAGCCTCAAATGAGTACATGGGGAGTACAATGCGTGGGTACAGTGCGTCTTGACTCGGGGGGGGGGGGGCTGTCACGGCCCCGCCCACACACCCCAATCCCTCTCCCATTCACACTCCTCCACACTCTCCATCTGTACTCTTGCATCCCTCCGCGTCCAATCCCCACCCCTTCATCTCTCTCTCCCCCTCCCATCCATCCTTCCCCCCACACCGAGCCACACTCCCCCCATCCTCCGCTGCCCTCTACACTGCCCCCTAACTCCTTCTACTGCCCTGCGTTACCCGGAGTTGACGTCACGCTCCAAATACGCTCCCCCCTCTCCCCATCTACTCTCCCCCTCTCCCCACCCTCTCTCAATCCCCCAAGCGCTATCAAGAGCTCTCCTCCTTACGTCTCCACGTAAGATCACTCTGAGCAGCTGCTCTTTCAGCACAGCAGCCGTGGCGAGCGCTCCTCCTCCACGTTTCGCCTCCCACATTGGGAGGCGTCTTCAGGCCAAAGGTCTCTGCCACTCTCCACTCGCTCTCCCCACGTTCTCTCCTACAATCTCCCTTTTCTCTCCCCATTCTCTCCCCCACGCTCTCCCCCACGTTGATATTCACATCCTCCATCATTCAGCGCTGGGTGAGTAGCGCTGCCGTACCACAGCACGAACCCTCGGGGTTGGACTCGAGGCGCGGGTGCCATCTTGCTGCGAGGTCGCGCTGCGCCACCGTGCCGCGTGAAAGGAACTTTCTCTTCGAGGGAAGCGAACCCGAGAGCAGTGGGGGAGTTTTTTTGTACGTTTATTATTTATGTTTCGATGTTATTGTTACGATTCATACGATTCGCTGCGCGTGGAGGCGAGGTCACGTGGTCGCAACGCGAACCCGGGCCACGTGGTCGCTGGCACGCCGAGTCAGGAGGGTGGACTAACGAGGGTGAGGTGGGACTCGCTCACCCGCACTCACCCACGCGTCGACCAACGCTCGACCACGCTCGCTGAACCACTCACCCACCGCGCTCGGACAACACGCACGCTCAGACACGTGTAGGCAGACGCACGTGGTAACAAGCGGACACACGCGAGAGACACCCCACCCGTCACCTCCCTCCATCATTCAGCACAATCCCAAAGTGAGCCTCCAACCCCCGACTCGCCTCCCTCCCGCAATCCTCCAACACCCCCTCCCCTCACCGCCCCTCTCATTTGTGACGAAATTTAAATGAGTGATTAACTTCGGAACCAATCCCCACGTTATTCCAACTCAACCCACATCTAGCCCCACCCCTCTGACCAGCAACCCCCCCCCCCACAAAAATAATACAAACAGCCCCCCCAAACAAAAATATAAACAGCAACAAAAATCAGAACAACTTTAAAACCAGACCCAAGCTTTCCTTTGTCCGCAAGTGTGTTTGTGTGTGTGTGCACGTGAAACAAATGCGGCTGGGTGTGGTGCTGGCTACCCACCTCCTGGTGTGCCGTGCCAGCCTTCATGAATGCTGCTGTTTAACAACACTCGAGCCTGCAGTTTGATAGAGGCGTTCGCGCGTGCAGAGTGCGTGCGAGTGTGTGCAGCGAGCGTGCGTGAGCCGTGCCTGCGCGTGCGCACGCGCCGCGTAAGAGTGTGGTTGCAAGTCCGTGCGTGCGCGTGTACACGCGTGATCGTGCATGTGTGCACGTGCGCACGCATACGTACGCGTGCGTAGAAGCACGTGCATATAAGCGTGTGCGTGCGGACAGGCATGTGTACAAGCCAGAGCGTGCGTGTACAAGCGTGTGCGTGCGTGTACAAGCGTGTGCGTGTGGACAAGCGTGTGTGTACAATCGAGAGCGTGCGTGTACAAGCGTGTGGACCGGAATATGTGTACAAGCGAGGGCGCGCACGTGCGTGCGAACGCACGCGCGTGCGCGCCCTCGCATCATATTTACAAGAGTGACGTCGGCGGGGCCTGTGAATGTACAAGTGCCGATCGCCCGTGCGTGGCCGTGTGCGTAGTCAAACCGTATCTCCCAGCTGTGGGCGTCGTCATTAAGTTTCCAGCCACAACGGCTGCGTTTGGACGCGGCCATCTCTGCTCCCTCGGTGTCCGTCGCTCATGGTTCACCGTCGTCATCGTCCAGCCGTGGTCGAGTCCACTGCTGAACGAAGTGACGATCCGCCAAGCATCACTCCCGTCTCCCCCCCTCCCCCCCCGTGGCTAACTTTACCCGCCATGGTCAGACGGCCGGTGATGACGAGGCCGCTGACGGGGCAAGGCTCGGACCCGCCCGGTGGTGCCGTCGCGACCGCGATCGTCGTCATCCTAGCGGTCAGCGTCCACCGCTGAGAGGTCTCCCCGGGGAGGCCGAGGTCCACTGGAGGCGCTCATCTTCAGAGACGCTCCCAGAAGAAAATCTCGGACGACGATCAGACTCAGAGGGGGCTCAGTAAAGGAGTAAAGGAACAGCTGCTCCCCCCCCCACTCAATGTTTAAGTCAGTCTTTGTTTCGGATAGTTTCACTTCCTGATTTCCATACTGAACATGGATGCAGGCCCCGCTGCCCACGCGAGAAGCGTCGAGGAATCTGTGCGCATCTCTTGCCCTGAGCCGGTAGCGGGACATTCCACGATCATATGGCAGGACTCAGTCTCCTCATAGGACGACAGCTGCTGGTGAGGTCCCAGAGGAAGCGGTGATCATCTTATCCTGGAGACAACAGAGACTGAGTTGGATTATGGGTTGAGTAGATGCACGAAGGTGGCTGTTATTCTATCGACGCCCCCCCCACCAAGGGAGGAAGTGACCCGGTGACCTTCCGCCAGTTAGTCGCCCGCCCCACCACCCGGTGGTCCCGGTGGGGCGCGCGCGGCACGAGAGCGTTCGGTCTGCAGTACGAGGGCTGGAGGGTCACAGGTGTGGCACCCGTGCTGTTTGTGGCTGGCTGCTAGACGGTCCAGGCCTGTGTTCAGTGAGAGTGATGGATGTTGACTCCCTGTCACTTGCTTCTTAGCAGGAAAAGGAATTTCTCTGTCGGAATAGTTCCAGCTGGGCTCACCACTGCCCACGATGGTTTGTCATCAGGTTACCAGAAATCTCCACTGAGCAATCTCCATCACGCAATCCCACCAACTCAATCCCACCTGCGGAATCCCATCCATGAAATCCCAACGGACCAATCCCACTCACTCAATCCAACCACAACAAACCCCAGCCGTTTTCTCTACCATCCAATCCCATCCACGCCATCCGACTCACGCAATCTCAACAGCGCAATCCCAATCACGCGAACTTGACCTGACTCAATCTCACTCCACCCGTACAATCCCGATCAACACCCCGTCAGACCATCCATCCGTCCAACAATCCCAGGACCCATCAAGTGTCCCTCTCCTTCTTCACAGTCATCTCCCCAGCGAGGATGGTGGCGATCTCCCCCTGCATGAAGGCCCATGGGACGTTGGAGCCTACAAGGGGGCACTTCTCCCCGCTCGGGCAGTAGACCTCCCCGCTGGTGCCCTGCTTCTTGATGCTGTCACGCGAGCACGGGAAGCAGAACTTGTGCGCTGGTACCGACGGACACTGCACGAAGTGCGTGTCCTCCAGCCGCTGGTGGCAGTTGGTGCAGCACAGGGGACTACCAGGGCCAGCACCGCCGGAGCCGCCACCCGCCGTCGCCGAGTCCGCGCCTCCGCTCGCGCCACTCGCGCCACCATTCACGCCGTTGCCGGCAGCGCCGTTCGCCGAGCCGTTGCCGGTGACGCTCGATGAGCCACCGCAGCTGCCGCTGCTGCCAGGGCTGCTTGGGCTAGGTGCCCGCGGAGCGCCGCCCGCCGCCGACGCGGCGGCGCCGGCAGTGGTGGAGTGCACCGCGTTAGAACCGCCGTCCTTAGCTATGGGCGACGCCTCATCCTGCATGGAGTCGGCTGCGACCGCCGACGACACCGATGACGACGATGACATGAGGGTCGCCAACGCGGCGGCGCTGGACGACGAGGCGGATGATGAGGTCGACGACGAGGTGGCAGCGGCAGCGGAGGAGGAGGAGGAAGAAGAGGATGTGGCGGCAGCGGTAGCGGGGCCGGCGCCGTTGGAGGAGGCGACCGAGTCCGGCGGCGTCGTGCGGTTCCCGTCGGACGACGACGCGGACGACGCGACTGCGGCGACCCCACCGCCGCCGCTGGACGCCGGCTGCTGCTGCTGCTGCTGCGCAGCTGTGCCGGGGAAGCCGCCGGCGCCGAGCGTCAGCTTCAGAGCCTCGCACGCGGCCACGGATGGGATCCAGGGGACCACGGGGCGGCCGCCGTGGACCGCGGGCCCCGGCGGGATGGCCCCATCGTCGGACGAGGACCCCTCGAGTTTGGGGGCCCCACCGGGCCCACCGGCCGCCGATAGCGCCGGGGAGGAAATGCCGGGAGGAACCCCTGGGTGGGGGCCGCCGGGGTCGCAGTCGGGCTCCGGCGAGGCCTTGCGCTTTCGCACGCCGCGGCCGCCTGCGAAGTCGGGGGGACACGCGGGGATCGCGCGACAGTTACCCGGGGATGGACAGAGGAGAGCGGCGCCGTTCGCGAGCGACTGTCGAGGCCTGCACGGCATGCGCCGGCACCATACCGAATGCCGATGTTGACCGAAGGGAGGCGGCGCAGAGTCGCTACCGCCGATGTTGGTCGTCGCGTTTAGGAATCGAACTCAGGGCGTCGGGTTCGGAAGGCTGCGGGCTAACCGCAGACAGATGTAACACGCTGGCTCGTACGAGCGTGTCACATCTGTCTAGAGGAGTAATTCGCAAAGTTTTTTTCTTGCGACACAGTCGAAAATAGATGTTCGAGCCTGTGACCCAATAATGTCTACATTTAAACGAGCAAGTTGTTGCGGAGTTTGACGTTTTGTGACAGAGCCCTGGGTAACGACCCGCGCGTTAAAAGCCACCGGACTATCTAGTAGAGTCCGTTGTGCCGAGATTGTCTGCGTCGTCCACGTTGTCTCGTTAGCTCAGACATCAAGACGCGGTTCTTATCGGGAATTTGAGAATCGATTAATGTCGCCATTACAATCCCACCGTGCTGACATCCATCACGAATCCCATGGCGCTGGAGCACAGAGAGCGGGCAACACTTCCTCGTCCGCTGTCCCCGGTCCCCGCTTAATCCTGCAAATGGGTCGTAGGGGGACCGGAGCCTCTCCTGGCAGACGTAGGATGCACGGCAGGGCTACGCTCACGACGGCAAACCAATCCATCGTGGGCGGTAGCAGCAGCGTGCCTATGGATTGCGGGAGGTAATCTGCAGAATCCGAAGAAACTCGCATAGAACGGGTGGAGAGAACACAAACTTCGCACAGAAATGCGCCCGAAGCCGGAATGGAACCGCCTGGGCCAGGACCTTCTGTCAGAAGGAGGAGGAGTGGATGTGACCTCCGTGTCTATCACACACGTGTTCGGGGCACGGGGGGGGTTAGAGGGGCGGACGGTTGGGGTAGAGATGGGGGGGGCGGAGCGGTGTCACCAGCAGCAGTAGCAGGGAGTGCGCGGAGCTTCGTATAGATTTGTGAAGTTACAGCGCCCCCTCCTCCACCCCTCAATCCCTCCACGCTCCCCACCTCTCCCCCATCTATCTTCTACCCAGCTCTCCCCTCTCCCCCATCTTTCTCCCTCCCATGTCTCCCATCTCCCCCATCTCTCTCCCTCCCATGTCCCCCCTTTCCCCCATCTCTCTCCCTTCCAACTCTCTCCTCTCCCCCATCTCTCTTCCTCCCATCTCTCCCCTCTCCCCCTCTCTCCCATCTCGTAAACCGTCCCGCCACGACGTCACCAAGCGGTCTCACAATAGCTCCTATGACGTCACTGCCTGGGAGGCCAATTCAAACGCTCCGTGCGGGGAGGGGTGTAACCACGGGCGATACCATTACCATCGATCCGTTACCACGTGATGCACTTTAGCGACCAATAAGATTAACTAACAATGGGTGGTTGGTTCTCAGACCGCGTGGGTAAAGCAAGTGCTAATTATGTTGTGTCGTACCACCCTCCACCACCTGAACATCATCATTAGCACCGTGCCCGCGTAATCCTATACAGGATCGCCGAATGCCAGGAGCCTATCCCAGAAGACACAGGGCGTAGGGCAGGGCTATACCAATGATGGGGCGCCAATCCATCGCAGGGCACCGCAGGTAATCTCTTCTGTATGGCAATTAACATAGGAAACAGCAGTGTCCCTTTAGACTGTGGGAGGAAACCGGAGTACCGGGCTAAACTCCACGCGGAAATTTGGAGGGGGAACCCTGGTCCTTTTTCATTATTGTACCTCCACGCCTAAAGGCCATGGGCACAACGTAACGGCAGATGAAGCGATAAGAATAACTTGCTACTTGTTCCTTATGAAGAGGGTTGTCCTCTATGAGTCTCTGTGTATCTCTATGAGTCTCGATGTATCTCCATAAGTTTATCTCTGTCAGTCTCTGTGTATCTCTATGAGTCTCCGTATATCTATCTATATGAGTGAGTGTCTATGAGTGTATCTCTATGAGTCTCGATGCATCTCCATAAGTCTATCTCTGAGTCTCTGTACATCTATGAGTCTCTGTGTATCTCTATGAGTGTGTATCTATGAGTCTGTGTATCTCTATGGGTTTGTGTATCTCTATGAGTCTCTGTGTATCTCTATGGACTTGTGTATCTCTATGAGTCTCGATGTATCTCCATAAGTCTATCTCTGTGAGTCTCTATGTATCTCTATGAGTCTCTGTGTATCTCTATGAGTCTCTGTGTATCTCTATGGGTCTCTGTGTATCTCTCTGAGTCACTCTGTATCTCTCTGAGTCTGTGTATCTCTATAAGTGTGTATCTCTCTAAGTCTCTGTATATCTCTATGAGTCTGTGTATCTCTCTAAGTCGCTGTATATCTCTATGAGTCTCTGTGTATCTCTATGCTTGCATCTCTATGGGTCTGTGTATCTCTCTAAGTCTATGTATCTCTATAAGTCTCTGTGTATCTCTGAGTCTCTGTGTATCGCTATGCGTGTCTGTGTATCTCTATGAGTCTGTGTATCTAAGTCTCTGTGTATCTCCATGAGTCTGTGTACCTCTCTGAGTCTCTGTATCTCTATGGGTCTCTGTATCTCTATGAGTCTCTGTGTATCTAAGTCTCTGTGTATCTCTATGAGTCTGTGTATCTCTATGAGTCTCTGTGTATCTCTATGGGTCTCTGTGTATCTCTATGAGTCTCTGTGTATCTCACTAGCAGAGGTAAGCCACCTATTTTATTTTGCGAGTCTTAACACGAGTCACGGCCTCAAAAACATTCGCCAAAAAGTATATATATAATCAAATAAATCGGCTGCTGGGATTATTTTGAGACAGCGCGCCGAGCTGCCACACACGGAGCGTGTTATAAATATAGCCATCACCATCAACAGCAGTGGCATCGTCAGCAGCCATAAGATTATCCACTGCTGGATGAAGGCCTCCCCGTGCCGTCGGCTTCCCCAGCGGTCCGCGGATCCGGAAACCCGTGTTTTATTATCAAGCACGGCTCAAACCGACGTTGGTACAGTGCCGGGCCCTTCTCGGGTCAAGCGCCAAGGGCGAAACTGTTGATTGTATCACGCGATCGTATAATCGCTCCATCTCTGCAAGGGGCGCCCCCTGTCTATCGGAGCAGAACGCGCGCGCCCCCCCCCCGCCTTTATCTGCCGTTCCGAGATTGGTCTCGACCACAATCGGTGGTTCATCAACGTCATCATCATCAACGTCATGACGCAATCTGTCCGTTGCCAGTGATATCTCTCTCTCTCCTGCGAAGAGTCACGAAAGCCGTTTGGTTACGGAGGTGGGGGTTAAAGATTCACTGTCTCACGGTTCACTTATCGACAGGGTCCTCCCACGCTGGCCGGCGAGGTGGTGACGAAGTGAGTAGCGCTGCTGCCTCACAGCAAGAATAACCCTGGTTGGATTCCCGGCCCGGGTGCTTTTCTGGGTGGAGTTTGCGTGTTCACATCCCCGTGTCCGCGTGGGTTTTCGTCGGGTGCTCCGGTTTCCTTCCACCGTACAAAGACACGCTGCTGCTTGGGTGAATTGGCATGCTCAGTGAGTTGCCCCCAGTGCCCTGCGATGTACTGGCGTCACATCCTGGGTATTCCCTCGCCTTGCTCCCTCTGTCGGCCGGGATAGGCTCCGGCATCCCCACGACCCTATCTACACAGGATAAGTCTGTATTGGTGAAGGTGATGATTGGCTAAATACCACTAAATAGCAGAGTGCCCGCCTTACGGGCGATCGTGTTCTGAGCATGTAACACGTTCTCGTGACGTATCTCGTTGACGACGTACTCTGTAAACGTGACAGTGTTTATCCGAGATTCCTTCCGGACGTCTCTTCGGAAACAATGCCTCTCCCTCTCCGAACGGTTCTTAAATTTCTCAAAAGTAAATCTGAAATAGGAGCTTGAAGTCTTGAAGCCTTGGTGTCGTGCAGATACAACGGTGCGCTTATGAAGAATTCGACCCAGGTACTGTCAGTATGGACATACAGTATATACATATAAAAAACCCCACGTTATATATAAATGTGCGGTTTGGTTTCCGTCGCGTGTGCGCGTTTGGGAGGAAACCAAAATCCCAAAGAACCCCGCACCCCCCATAACGCTGTACGCGTTGGGGGAGACCCTCCGTAGAGCTGTTTCCTATGCTGTACGTTGTTGTACTGTACTCTTACGTGGGCGTATAGAAGTATAGTTCAACACTTGCTCCGCCACGGTTAATGTTGTCTATATAATGGCGCGAGGGTTTGTGTGTGTATGTGTCCGGGAGACAAAGGCGGCCGGGCGTGGTGTTGGTCACCCAACCCTTCGTGTGCCGTGTCGACCTTCATAGGTGCTCGCTAACGGCACTTGACCCTACAGTCTGTTAAGGCTATATGGGGGATCTTTGTCTTTGTCCGCACTGAGGATAGAGAGTTCGAATCTTCCGTAAGCACACATTATACATACATTTACGTTTCTACGTGGTTGTGATGGTGAGTTCGAACGTTTGTTGCATCGCAGGAATCCCGCATTTATAACTCGCCAGCGCCTAAAAATAAACATCCAACACCTACACCACGTCGAGGCGTTCACTACGCCTAGTTGCCGTGCGACGACCCATTTGTCACTGATTACTTTCGTGAAACTCGTGGGAGAAACATCATTAATACATTTATACAGCGCTTTTCACCCGAGGGTCACAAAGCGCTGCACAGAGCCGCGGAGAAGACAGCATGTCATCAAGAACAGAGTAAATCAATTAAGTAAAATAACGACTGTTGATCAATGAAGGAAGTAAAATAAGATATGAAATCATTGTTAAACAAATTAAGGAAGAAGTGTTCCTAAGCTGTTACAGGTCAACAGCGAGCCATAATCCAAGCACACAGCAGTGAGCCGCATCAACAGTTCTAGCCACAGGACTGCAAGACTTTATGGGACAAGTGAGTCTTGAGACGAGATTTGAAGATGCTCGAGTGCTGATCCAATCTCCAATGGGAGTTCCAGAGTGTACGAGAGTTCCTTCTCGCGCACTCAGTTTGAGCAGTGCGCGAGAAGGCTCTGTCACCCATCGAATGGAGGATCGCAGTTGTCGTGTTGAGGAGGGTGCCTGAAGTAGGTCACGGATGTTTGTCGAAGCAGCGCCAGCGAGAGGCGTGACCCAGCGTGGGGCGGGCACTCTGCTAGCACTGTACCGCAACTCGGAGGGGATGGCTGAAGCGTGCTTCGCGTGCCGAGATGACATCAGCAGCAGCCTGCAGCAGCTTCTGTACGCAAGTCTCTACCCGCCTCGAGCAGACGACAGTGTGATGTCATTAAACGTGTCAAACCGCATACCGGTTTCATCTCTATTGGCATTCATCATTGATAGTGCTGGCCAGTCAGTTTTATGTATTTAAGCTGGAAGGAACCGCTGAGCTGTGTAGCTCTTCTTAACAGTTGTATCAGCAGGGAGGGTAAGCAAGTTACATCTCAGGGTATCGGAGGCAATTTAGTCAGTAGGCCAATAAACCTCGGTAGCATATTAAGACTGTGGGAGGAAACCGGAGCACTCGACGAAAACCCACGCGGCCACGTGAAGAGAGGACTCGCAAACTCCACACAGAAAGCAGCATCCGTGCCGGGAATCGAACCCGGACGTTCCTACAGTGAGGCGACAGCGCTACTTACCGCCACGCCACCGATGCGCAGATGAGTGAAGGATAACTTCAACGAAACATTGGTACATGAGTTCAACTCTCGCTCATCGACCTGCCTGCGCGTGTTTCAACGAGAATTGCTCTCCAGGGATGATTTTGCGGGACAGCTGTGTTGAGCGATCCTCCTCAACGCCTACCTTACGCGACGTTTCGCCTCCAACGCTGGAGGCATCATCAGTCGGCCTCGCTACTGCCTCGAACCAGGGAGTCGAGACGTCGCGAAGGAGGAACCCTCAACGCGGCTATCTCCAAAGAGCAGCTCTCGTGAGCAATCCATCCACAAACTGTACCTAGAAGGGCTGCTAGTGAAGGCGTTGTTAAGATGCCGTTCAGAATGTCGCCACTGATGTCGGCCGTGAGCTGGAGCCCAACTCGGGTGAGTGCAGGGCGCTCACAACAACTGCCCTTCGCCACTGAGCGGCGGTGACGTCACACCGTCGCCTGTGCCAGGCCAGGTGCACTATTGCTTACAAACACAACGATCCCCGTGTAGACGGTATGGTGACGCAAAAACATACTCATATCTACAGACTGTCAATGCAGTACATAATAGAGTATATAATACTCTCGTCCGGCGATGGACTGGCGTCCCGTCGTCGGATGTATTCCTGCCTTACGCCCTGTGTTTCCGGGATAGGCTCCGGCTCACCGTGACCCTATACAGGATTAAGCGGTTTCAGATAATGAGATGAGATGAGATACTCTCGTAAGACTAACATTAACATTGCGTCAGTAACGTAACGCGTCTTAGGGAGCAGTGCTATTTAGCCTAGTAAAAACAACTTCCCCTATACAGCACAGACACGACACACACAGTACTTGAACATTAACACAAAGACCCCCGCGTAGACCCCTAAACAGACTGTTGGGTCACGTGCTGTTAGCGAGTTGCACCTACTCAGGGGGTGGGTGACCAGCACCACGCCAGGCCGCCTTTGTCTCCCTAGAGGCGATGTTTACACACCGCACTAGGTACTCATTTGAGGCTTAGTCGACCTAGGGAAGGACCAGAACTGATTCAGAAAATCGTCACTGGTGTTGGCCGTGAGCGGTATTTGAACTGGGGGGGGACCATGTGTGTAGCCTAGAGCCACCGTCCACATACCTACATACACACCCATGCACACACACACACGTGTCCACTGGTGCGCGTACCCTCGTTACACCCGTGCCATGACTACACCCGTGCCATGACGACCCAGAAAATCGCCGTGACAACATCGCCATGTGGCATGCCGCTCAGCCAGAATTATGCGGAGATGATTGGATGGTCTTGTACATCATCCAGCAGTGGAATGACCATAGCTACTGCTGATATCAGTATCTTCTGGAAATGGACGTCAGTGTGGAGGGCTGTTGCTGGGGCTGATGCTGATGCTTCCACCACGGAGGGAGAGGGGACTTCACGGGAGAGTGATTTTATATCCGCGACGCCTCCGTTGAAAGCGTAATCGCTGCGTTGCTTTACTCTGGCTCTCTATCTCTACGAGTGTCGAGGTATCGCTGTGAGTCTCTAGGTATGTCTGTGAGTCTCCGGTATCTATGACTCTCTAGGTATCTCTACGAGTCTCTATGTATCTCTGAGTCTCTAGAGGTATCTCGACGAGTCTCTAGATATCTCTATGTGTCTCTGTGTATCTCTATGAGTGTGTATCTCTATGGGTCTCTGTGTAACTGTATGGGTCTGTGTAGCTCTATGAGTCTCTGTGTATCTCTATGAGTCTCTGTGTATCTCTGTGTATCTCTATGAGTGTGTATCTCTATGAGTTTACTGTATAGACCATGCGATACGGCGCCATGTTTACCTCGAACGAGGTAAACATGGCGAACGAGGTAAACATGGCGCCGTATCGCATGCTGATGACGCGGCCATGACGATACAACCCGATTTGCACCACGTGCTCGCTTGCACAACCTCACTCACTCACTCACACCCACTCTCACATTCCTCACCTCACCCGCTCACCTTCCTCACCCTCCTCACCTCATCCTCTCACCTTCCTCACCCCTCACCTTCCATACCCTCCGCAACCTCACTCTCTTACCTTCCACACCCTCATCTCACCCTCTCACCTTCCTCACCCTCATCTCACCCTCTGACCTTCCTCACCTGACCCTCTCACCTTCCTCACCCTCCTCACCGCACCTTCTCACCTTCCTCACCCTCCTCACTTCACCCTCTCACCTTCTACACTCTCCTCACCCCACCCTCTCACCTTTCTCACCTCACCCTCCTCACCTCTCCCTCTCACCTTTTCTCACCCTCCTCACCCTCTCACCTTCCTCACCCTCCTCCATCACCTCACCCCTCACCTTCCACACCCTCCTCACCTTCTCACCTTCCTCACCCTCCTCACCCCACCCTCTCACCTTCCTCACCTCACCCTCTCACCTTTTCTCACCTCACCTCACCCTGTTCACCTCACACTCTAACCCTCCTCACCTCACCTCTCACCCTCTCTCACCCTCACCTCACACTCTCACCTTCCTCACCTCACCCTCTCACCCTCTATCACCCACTCTCATTCCCTCACCCACTCTCATCATCCTCACCTCACCTTCCCACCCTCCTCACCTCATTCACTCTCTCACCATCCTCACCCCTCCCACTCCTCACCCTAACACTCACCTTGCTTGGCGCCCCCGTCGAAGGGGAACACTCTCCCGAGCAGCGAGTGTTCTTTGCGCACCCTGCTCTCGAACCCCCCGTTGAGCGAGATGAGAGTTTCTCGCACAGTCTTTGGCTTGCCCACCCCGCTCGCCATCACCCACGGGTCGTCCAGGCGGTGGGCGCCTCCACGCACGTGGCCTGACGCCTCGACGCCCACCTCGGGGCCCAAACCCTTGTGTTCGTGCTCGCCGGCCACGCGCTTCCCTCCGGGACCCAGCAGGGGATGCACCGCCAGCTGCGCGCCCCCGGGGCCGTTCATCAGCCCGTGGGGCAAAAGGTTGGGCGGCAGGGAGCCGCCTCCGACGCTGCCGGCGACGCTCGTTTGTCCCGAGGCAGCGACGGCGATGGACGCGGCTCTTCGCGGCGGCGTGGGGCTGTGGCGGTTCAGTTCGGGGGGCTCCTCGTTCAATGCCTTGCCGCCCCCGCCGCCGTGTGGCTGCCCGTGGGGGCCGTGGCCCAGACCGTTCACTCCCACGACCGCAGCGGTCAGGCCGTTCGCCTGCATGCGACTGATGGACACTGGCTGGTAGTCGAGCAGCCGCGCGTACCTCTCGTGCTGCTGCTGCTGATGGTGATGCTGCTGGTGCTGCTGCTGTAAGCTGGCGGCCCTGCAGTCCACGTGGCTGGACGCGTGTCCCCCCGCGGCAGCAGAGACCGACAGCTCCTTGCCCATCTTGCTGGCGCCGCCGCCGCCGTGCGCGGCAGAGAGCGGTCCCGGCGACCGCCGCGGGTCCTGGAATCCGTGCGAGCGCTTCATGGCCCTCGTGGATTCGAGGACGAGTTCGATCCGGTCCCCGCCCTCGTAGTTAACGCATCCCCGGCACACGGGTTCCGAGAAGTCCCAGATGATGGCCCAAGGCATCCGCGGCAGGTCGCAGAGGTAGCAGGACTGGCGTCGCGCCGCCGCGGACGAAGCCATCGCCGCTCTGAGCTTCCTCCGCGCTTGTGCGACAGCGGCTGTTGACGTTGATCGATTGTTGTTGTTGTTGTCGATCGTTTCTCGTTGTTGTTGTTGTCGTTGTAACCGCTAGTACGTTTCCATCCCCCACCCCCCCACTCAACTCGAGTCAAGTCGGTTGAACTCCCCTCGAGCAGACGCGGGAGGCGAGGGAGCGAGGCGAGGAAGGAGAGTGGCGTGTGGGTGGCAGTGGTGGGGGTGGGTGGAATGTGCAGGAGGAGGAGCGGTTCACCAGGGAGGGAGCTGAGAGGTTCTGGGATGAGACGCAAGGAGGGAGAGGGGGGCGGCGGTGGAAAAGGAATCTGGCGGCGGGTTGAGGGAAGAGGGGGTTTGAGGAGGAGGGCGAGGAGGCGCGGCTGTGTTGAGGGTGAGGGGAGGGGGTGAGGAGGGGAAGGGGGTG
>JAZEWT010000013.1:9838561-9854525 GCA_036362905.1 Mordacia mordax
CCTCCCCCAGATTCCCACCCAGCCACTCCTCCCTACCCTCCTCCCCACCCCCTTCCCCCCCCAACACAGCACGGAGTGGGCTTGTTTGACCATACTTCCCCATGCTGGTCGGTGCGCTCTCGATCATGTTTCTTGTCTCAATGTTTCCTCTCACCTGGATTTCTACCTGTGTCCTGCGGAATAATAATAGTTGCACTGCTAGAGCGCTTTTCACCCGAGGGTGACAAAGCGCTGCACGGAGCTGTGGAAAGAACGGTATGTGAACGTTTCTCCTGGCTTTCGATAGTTCCTGTAAGAGTCATCGACACGTGGTAAACAGAGCTAGTGAACGATTCGAAGACAGTACATTCAGTTCACACAAGATCCGCCGTGTAGACTTAACAGACTGTAGGGTCGAGTGCCGTTAGCGAGCGCCTATGTAGGTCGGCACGGCACATGAAGAGGTGGGTGACCAGCACCACGCCCGGCCGCCTTTGTCTCCCTAGTGACAATGTTTGCACCGCACTAGGTACTCATTTGTGGCTGAGTCGACCTAAGGGCGGTCCAGGACCGGTTTAAAACGTCGTCACCGGTGTTGGCCGTTAGTGGAATTCGAACGCGGGTCGCTGGGTTTGTAGCTCAGCGCGCTAACCGCTGCGCCACCGCTCAGCAAAGACACATAAACACTAGCTCCATTATATATATTCTCTTGTTGACTTTGCCGACTTGCCTTCATTGATCGGGATTCCTTCCGTCTGTCCATTGAACCTTGTCTTTTTAGAGAGAGCGTTTAGAATTGCCTCCGAATAGAGACCCACAGCGAACAGACATTGGAAAGGAGGCCCCTTTCCAATGTCTGTTCGCCCCTTCATATCGAGGGTCGCGGAGCCTATCTCGGCAGACACAGGGCTCTACCCATGGTGGTTATTTCATCGCGGAGCATCGCCGGTAATTTAGTCGGCAGGCCAATTAATATAAACAGTTCCTACGGTGGGAGGTAACCGGAATACCCGGCGAAAACGCACGTTGACACTAGGAGAACGTGCAAACTGTTCAGAGGCGGCACCCGAGCTAGGATTCGAACTCTGGACATTACTGCTGTGCGGCGGCAGCGATACCCGCTATGCCATCGCTCCGCCCGGAACATTATTCACGTTTAATAATAAATAATAATTATAATTGCAATTTATAGAGCGTTTAAACACGCAGTCAGGATTATTTAAATGTGAGCTCCCTCCAGGAATTTGTCGCTACAGTGCGTCAACATTACCGCCGCCCGTCCGTCTTTGTCTCTCTTTGCCGAGTCATCCTCGGTTGCCGTTTGCAAGGCGTGGGAGCGACTCGTTGGTTAAGATGATCCAGTCGTAGGTCGCACAAACCCCGCTATGGAGTGGTGTCGATGGTGACAGCGCTCGTGATGATGATAATGGGATTGCCATGGTAACGGTCGTTACCCACCTTCACACCTCCCTCTCCCGGTCCTCCCTCCCCCCCATCTGTCTCCTAGGCAACGCTAAACGAGGAGGGATCACCTTGGCTGCAAATAAAGTTTGAAAGAAGGAATTCTTGGAACCAACCATACAGATTGTGCGTTAGGTTTACAGTGCGGGCCAGGCGTTACGATTCAAGCCAGAGTTTGGGTTATTTTTGGGGACTGCGTTACGCTTCGGGGAAAGTGATTTCGCCAAACCCAGCACCGGCCAGAGGAACGTGGAATTTCCACCACTGGCCTGGTGCTGGAAGACGGGAGATGGGCAGAGCTTCGAATGCGTACACGTGGGTTTATTGAAAGACAGCCAAACAACCTCCTCTAGATCGACTCGGCCTCAAATGTGTGCAGTGCCTGGCACGGTGTGTAAACATCGCCGCTACGGAGACAAAGGCGGCCGGGCGTCGTGCTGGTCACCCACCTCCTAGTGTGCCGTGTCGACCTTCATAGGTGCTACTCGCTAACAGCACTTGACCCTAGAGTGTGTGCGGGCTATACGGGGTCACTTTGGCTGTGCACCCAGTTCACTTTTGAAGCGCGCAACCGTGAAGCCGCCGCCTCCTCCTCCTGCTGCTGATCGGCGGTTAGAGGGGGGGTGTAGGGTGTGTGTGTATGTAGACAGGGTGTGTATGTAAACAGGGTGTGTATGTAGACAGGGTGTGTATGTATGTAAACAGGGTGTGTATGTAAACAGGGTGTGTATGTAGAGAGGGTATATATGTATGTAGAGAGGGTGTGCATGTAGACAGGGTGTGTAGACAGGGTGTGTAGACAGGGTGTGTATGTATGTAGACAGGGTGTGTGTGTATGTAGACAGGGTGTGTATGTATGTAGACAGGGTGTGTAGACAGGGTGTGTATGTATGTAGACAGTGTGTGTGGATACAGGGTGTGTGTGTGTAGACAGTGTGTGTAGGCAGTGTGTGTGTGTGTGTAGGCAGTGTGTGTGTAGACAGTGTGTGCGTAGGCAGTGTGTGTGTGTAGGCAGTGTGTGTGTAGGCAGTGTGTGTAGGCAGTGTGTGTGTAGACAGTGTGTGCGTAGGCAGTGTGTGTGTGTAGGCAGTGTGTGTGCAGGCAGTGTGTGTGTAGACAGTGTGTGCGTAGGCAGTGTGTGTGTGTAGGCAGTGTGTGTGTAGGCAGTGTGTGTGTATATACACGGTGTGTGTGTATATACACAGTGTGTGTGTGTGTGAGTGGGATGTGTGTGCGTTAGTGTGTTTGTGTGTATGTTTGTGAAGTCAGGCAACCCAAAACACGTGGGTCTGTCCTGACCTGTCGGCGAGCCTTCGACACTTCGTGTGGACTCAAGGTGCACCTTGCCTGGCACACGCGCCGTGGTGATGCCACCGCCATAGTGGTGAATGGCGGTTGTTGTTGAAGAATGTGTGTGTGTGCCCCAAGCGACTTGAGAGGCTGTTCAGGATTTACGGGGGGGATAAACACCCTGTTCCGATTGTGTTGCGTGTGTTGACTCGCGAGTAAAACATTAATGGCTGTGGACACCAGAAATGGGGGAGACAAAGACGGCCAGGACACACCCAGCCAACACCAAGCCCTCGTATACCGCGCCCGCCTTCACTTGCACCCCAGAGTAAACGAGGCTATACGGGGGATCTTTGTCTTTGTGGGTGTTGTGGCGCGCTCGCTGTGATTGGCTGCCTCGGAAAATGTCAAAGTCGACCTACAAGAGCACACCGACTCATAACAACAGACGGACTCACAACACACCAACCCACAACAACACACCAACCCACAACAACACACCGACCCACAACAACACACCAACCCACAACAAGACAGGGACTCATAACAATACACGGACTCACAACACACCGACCCACAATACACGGACCCACAACAACACACCGACCCACAACAACACACCGACTCATAACAACACACGGACTCATGACACACCGACCCATAACAACACACCGACTCATAACAACACACCGACCCACAACAACACACCGACCCACAACAACACACCGACTCATAACAACACACGGATTCACGACACACCGACCCACAACAACACACCGACTCATAACAACACACGGACTCACAACACACCGACCCACAACAACACACCGACCCACAACAACACACCGACCCACAAGACACGGACTCACAACAACACAGGGACTCACGACACACCGACCCACAACAACACAGGGACTCATAACAACACACGGACTCACGACACACCGACCCACAACAAGACACCGACCCACAACAACACACGGACTCACGACACACCGACCCACAAGAACACGGACTCATAACAACACACGGACTCACGACACACCGACTCACAACAACACACGGACTCACGACACACCGACTGATAACACGGATTTACAACACACCGACCCACAACAACACACCGACCCACAACAACACACGGACTCACGACACACCGACCCACAAGAACACACCGACTCACGACACACCGACCCACAACAACACACAGACTCATAACAACACACCGACCCACAACAACGCACCGACTCATAACAACACACTGACTCACGACACACCGACCCACAACAACACACCAACTCATAACAACACACCGACCCACAACAACACACCGACCCACAAGAACACACCAACCCACAATAACACACGGACTCGCAACAACACACGGACTCACAACAACACACGGCCTCACGACACACCGACCCACAACAACACACCGACTCATAACAACACACCGACCCACAACAACACACTGACTCATAACAACACACCGACCCACAACAACACACCGACCCACAACAACACACCGACTCACGACACACCGACCCACAAGAACGCACCGACCCACAACAACACACGGACTCACAACAACATACGGGCTCACAACAACACACGGGCTCACAACACACCGACCCACAAGAACATACCGACCCACAACAACACACCGACTCATAACAACACACCGACCCACAACAACACACCGACTCATAACAACACACCGACCCACAACAACACACCGACTCATAACAACACACCGACCCACAACAACACACCGACTCACAACAACACACGGGCTCACAACAACACACGGGCTCACAACACACCGACTCACAAGAACATACCGACCCACAACAACACACTGACTCATAACAACACCGACCCACAACAACACACCGACTCATAACAACACACCGACCCACAACAACACACCGACTCATAACAACACACCGACCCACAACAACACACCGACCCACAAGAACACACCGACTCACGACACACCGACCCACAAGAACACACCGACCCACGACAACACACCGACTCATAACAACACACGGACTCACGACACACCGACTCATAACAACACACCGACTCATAACAACACACCGACCCACAACAACACACCGACCCACAAGAACACACCAACCCACAAGAACGCACCGACCCACAATAACACACGGACTCACAACAACACACGGACCCACAACAACACACGGACTCACAACAACACACGGACTCACAACACACGGACCCACAACAACACACGGACTCACGACACACCGACCCACAAGAACGCACCGACCCACAATAACACACGGACCCACAACAACACACGGACTCACAACAACACACGGACTCACGACACACCGACCCACAACAACACACCGACCCACAAGAACGCACCGACCCACAATAACACACGGACTCACAACAACACACGGACCCACAACAACACACGGACTCACAACAACACACGGACTCACAACAACACACGGACTCACAACAACACACGGACCCCCCCTCCCGCTCGGCTCGCCGAGCAAGCGTTGCGTTACCGCACGAGAACCCCTCGGGTTCGACTCCCGGCTCGGGTTCCCGTCATGCCGTACGGGGTAGGGCGTCTCGTCTCTCCGCGTGTCTGCGTCGGCTTGCATCGGGTACTCCGGTTTCACCTCACAGTCCAAAGCTGCCGTTGCTGCCTAGGACAATTGACCTACTGACTCTAAATTGACCGCGGTGTCCTTTGATTGACTGGCGTCCCATCATGAGTATAGCCCTGCCTTGCGCCCTCTGTCTGCCGGGATAAGCTCCAGCAAACCGCAATCCTGTACAGGGTTGAACGGGAACTGATAATGGACGAATATGTTTGTTTGCGAGCATCTATCACACACACGAAACCAGTTCAGCGTCATCGTCATCAGCTCGTCACGAGTGACGATCAACAGATCTCACATCTCGCAGCGCTGGGCTTCCTGTTTACATCATGGGAATCGTCTGCCCTCTCTCCCTGCTCTCCCTCCCTCCCTCCTCCCCCCTGCCTTTGCACGGGGTCTATCCCTTCCCCTACCCCCTAAATAAAGAGTTGACCCCTTCCCCTTGGCTGGCAGTGAGAACTCTGTTACCGATACACGGTCTGATCGCATCCACCATTACCACCTGGATCGTACGGGGCCGTACCGGGTTACTTTCGCCTCTGGCCTCAAGAGCGCGCTCTATTTTTGGTTGTATGGATTGTTGTTGCGTTGTTGTTGTCACGCTGGTCAGTTCGTTTGTTGTCCCGCAGGAATCCCGCTTGCTAACTCACGGGTGCTTTCCGAAGCAATAATAAACAGCTAGTCTCCAAACTCCAGGGTCTGACCCTATTCCCTGACGCATGATTGAACCCCTAACTCTACCCCCTAACGCTTACACCCATAGCCCTAGCTCAGAGTCTAACCCTCACTCCTGAGCTAAG
This sequence comes from Mordacia mordax, assembly GCA_036362905.1. Lineage (NCBI taxonomy): Eukaryota > Metazoa > Chordata > Hyperoartia > Petromyzontiformes > Petromyzontidae > Mordacia > Mordacia mordax. The sequence continues at coordinate 9,844,743 of JAZEWT010000013.1, forward strand.
CGGTTATCCCCCATCTCCCCCCCCCGTGTCTAATGCTGACACCTCTTGCGCGCGTCGCACATGGAACACAACGCGGGGCAATAGCGGCCTCTTGTGGTTGCTTAACCCTTGCATCTCCCCGAGAGTCCGCCTCGATTCAGTTCACATCGTATCGAAGGCGGCACAGCGAGTAGCGCGCCTCGCAGCTAGAAGCACTCGGGTTCGATTCCCGGCTTGGGTGCCGCATTTCTGTCTGGAGTTTGAGTGCTTACGTGTCCGCGTGGGCCGCATACTCCGGTTTCCTCCCACAGTCCAAAGACAATACCTTAATTAACCTACTCAATAAATTGCCCCCGGATGCTCTGCGATGGGCAAGCGTCCCATTTTGCGTTATAGCTCTGCCTGGCGCCCCTGTGTCTGCCGGGATAGGCTCCGGCACAAGATTAATCTGGTAACTGATGATGATGATGATACTGCGATGTCAACTTGTAACACTAAGAGGTGTCAGTAGAAGGAACCAGACGAGTGGGGAGGCGGCAGCAGCCACGTGGTGATGTCGATCCGGCGCCACCAACAATTACCCAAGCTCTACTGCGCTCTATATACGAAGGTGTTATCGACTAACGTGGGCGGCACCGTGACGCAGTAATTCTCTGCAGTTTGCGAGTTCTCTCTCCCCTTGCCCGCGTGAGTTTTCTCCGTGTACTCCGGGTTCCTCCCACCGTCCAAAAACGCGCTGCTGCCTAGATTAATTGGCCTGCCAAGTAAGCTGTCCCAAAAAGTGTGCCTTGCGGTGTACTGGCGTCACATCCTGGGTATAGCCCCGCCTCGCGTGTATTGATAATTAACGAATGATCGACCAACCTGTGGAGGAAACCGGAGAAAAGCCACGCGCGCGAGGGGACAACGCTCTATCCTGTCACTCACGTGTCCGCTAATGAAATCACGAGGGAGCGGGATAATCGTGAGTTGGAACTGCGAACAATGTCACGCAGATGGAACAGATGGAGTCAACATTACCTTGTCCCGGCGAGCCAGGGTTCAGCTCCTTCTCCACTGCTCGACACGGCTATCCCGAAAGAGCAGTCGTCAACAATCTACATAAATACAATATCCGACAATGACAGTTTTTGTAAATAATGATAATTAATTAACCGATTGAATAATCTATAGGAAGCAGTGTTAGACAGGTTGGCACCGCCTGCCCGCCTGGACGCCACCCCCCCCACCCCCTCTACGATTTTCTCGCAACGCCTCCTCCGTATCTATGTCTCCTCCGTGGAGTTTGCGGCTCGCTACAAATGGTATTGTTGTTTATATACAACATAGTAATGGACATTTAAATATTTGAATCACTCGTGAGCCTCGTTCACTCAAGTCAGGTTGGAGAGCAGACTGTCCTCGAGCCTGTGGAGCCACGTGTAGCCGCCTCTATCCGGCAAAACGGAGATGCTTAGTCATGCTATGGCTGGGCAAGTCTCATCTCATTATCTGAAACCGCTTAATCCTATATAGGGTCACGGTGAAGCCGGAGCCTATCCCGGAAACATAGGGCGTAAGGCAGGAATACACCCGACGACGGGACGCCGGTCCATCGCCGGGCATTGCGGGACAATTTTAGTCTGCGAGCCAATCAACCTATCCAGGAGCATGCTTTTGGACTGTGGGAGGAAACCGGAGTACCCGGCGAAAACCCACGCGGACACGGGGAGAGCATGCAAACTCCACACAGAAAGGCACCGGAGCCGAGAGACTCGAACCCGGGACCTTCTTGCTGTGAGGCGTCAGCGCTACCCACTGCGCCACCGCGCCGGGCTGGGCAAGTGGGATAAAATATCCAGCCAAAACAGCCTCACACACACTCACCCATTTACTCAACCCATGCACTCACGTATCCACACATCCACCCGCTCACCCACCCACCTACTAAGGCACGCATACACTCATCAGCTCGCTCACCCACCCATCCACTCACCCACTTGCTCACCCACCCACTAACCCATTCATACACATCACTTCGCTCACCCACCCAACCATCCACTCACCTACCCACTCGCTCACACACCCACTTACCCACCCACTCACCCACCCATATACTCATCACCTCGCTCACCCATCCACTCACCCACTTGCTCACCCACCCACTAACTCTCCCATGCACTCTCATTAGCTCGCTCACCCACCAATCCATTCATCCACTTGCTCACCCACTTACCCACGAACCCACTCATACACTCATCACCTCGTTCACCCACCCACCCACTCACCCATCCACTCACCCACTTGCTCACCCACCCACTAACTCACCCATACACTCTCATCACCTCGCTAACCCACCCATCCACCCACCCATCCACTCACCCACTCAGTTACACCCCCAGCCATGCGGTGGCTGGGCATGCGGGCTACATGACCCAGCCAACGCAGCCTCGCCTGCCGGAGGAGCCCACTGATGGGACTCTGTCCAGCTTTTGCAAGGATCTGTGAGCTCCTCACGCAATCTGCACACACACGCGAAATCACGTACACACACAGAGACGTAACGTGCAACACCCACACAGCCACTGTGTGAGAGGATCACCACTGGTGTTGGGGCCGCGAGCGGGAATCCAACTCGGGTCGCTTGGATCGTAGCGCGGCCTTTGAGAATTGATCTTCACAGCTGTTCTTTCGGGATAGCGGTGTCGAGTGTTCCCCTGTCTCCCCTTTCACCTCCCACGTTGGAGGAAGCATCGTCAGACTCGGAACGCTTTGAGATCAATTATGATTCATCGAGCTGTGAAAACCTACATCAGTACAAAGACAAAGATCCCCCCTATAGCCGTCACAGACTGTAGGGTCAAGTGCCGTTAGCGAACACCTATGAAGTCGACCCGGTACATGAGGAGGTGGGTGACCAGCACTCCGCCCTTCCGCCTTTGTCTCCCTGGTGGCGATGTTCAAACACCGTACTAGGTACTCGTTTTGAGGCTTAGTCGACCTAGGGGTTCATAAAATCGTCACTAGGTATTGACAATGAGTGGGAATCGAACTCGGGCGGCCGGGTTTGCAGCCCAGCGCGCGCACACACACTGACACACAGAGTGCATGACGGAGCGATCGCAGCGCACACGCAGTGTCACCACCGCCGCTGCGTGTGAGACACACGGAGAGTGAGAGGGCATGTTTGTGAGACGTGGGTATGGCCTAACAAGAAAATCGTTCTCTTCCCCCGCCTCCTCTCCAGAGATTCGATCCCGTAATTGATTTATTATTCCCGATGTAGGTTACTCGATGCGTGGGGAATCGCTTTCTAACGAGCTGTCCCTTTGGGATAGCCGCGTGGAGACGCTCGCAAATGATTCGCTCCTCACTCACACTCTGTGCGACACATCTGTCCCGTAAAGCTTTCAGTTCCTCTGGCTAGGACTGTAGATGCGGCTCACTGTCGTCGTGCTGGGATGATGGCTCGCTGCCGACCTGCGCCTGCTCGGGAACATTTATTACTTCCTTCGTCTGTTGAACAATTATTTTATTCATCGCTTATTTTATTTACTTCTCTAAGTTATAGCCATTTTTTGACCTTCAATTGAACTGCTCTGATGTTGTTGTTGTTGACATGCCGTTCTCTCCACAGTTCTGTGCAGCGCTTTGTGACCCTCGGGTGAAAACGCTCTGGAAGTGCAATTATTATTCCCGGGAGGACAGACCTGGGAAGATCGAGGAGGCATGACGACCTGGAAAAGGAATGTGGGCAAGGCAGTGAACTGCACGCGTATCTTCCCTCTATACGCGTTGCTGTTGCAGCGTTGGTCAAATCGGATGTTTGTCGTGGCGCAGGAATCCCGCATCCAGAGCCTGCAAGCTCGCCGGGTACAATCCGCTGTAATAATGAATAAACCCGTTTAAAGTAGGTCACGGCACGCTCATCACTGCCGCCGACATGGGTGGCGAAACGTCGGGAAGGGGAGAAGGGAGGGGGGAGGGTCGCTCAGTGATACGACTATCCCGAAAGAGCAGCTTGGAAATCGATTATTATTGTTATCGATCAAATTCAAATCAGATCACTCGGTGACTGACGCGCGTTCTGCGCGGAGTTCATTTCTGGTGAGTGTAGCGTCCTCTGGCGGGCGAGTGAGTCACTCGCAGAGACTGAAAATGACCAGCTCAACATCAATACCCGCTTCATCCTGTACTAGGTCGCAGGAGGCTATCCCCGCAGACACAGTGCGAGGCGGGGCTATACCCAGGATGTGACGCCAGTACATACAAGGGCACTTTAGGGAATTTTACTCAGCGAGGACAATCAACCTAGTCTTTGGACGAAACCGGAGTCCCCAGCGAAAACTCACGCGGACACGGGGGAGAGAGAGAGAACACGCAAACGCCACGTAGAAAGGCACCTGAGCTGGGAGCCGAACCCGGGCCCTTTTTGCTGTGAGTCGACAGCGCTGCTCACTGCGCCACCGTATGGAAGTGAGTATATGAGTGTGAAACGCTCTTCAAACGGACCCAGCGTGAAAACCGCTTCGCTGATGCTCCTCTAATGTTGGCTCAGCCACTTATTCGAAGCTCGAACTTGCTTTCAAAATGTTCCCATCTGATCTCGGGATCGAGCAGCTGCCACATAAGCTTAACGACGCGGTTGCTTTGATCTGGACATAATATTCTTCACCGAGTCAGAAATAAGGTTCCCCACAAGGACGTTCCCGCGATGTTTTGGAGGAGACATCAGTTACGAGTGAGCAGCTGGGAATGAATCTTGGGATTTTCCATAAACCTTACGCAGCTAACCTGAGAATCGATATTTGGACAATTAACACTATGTCGATCATATTGGACGAGCGTCCATGGCCAGGACTCAGCAAAAAAGCTTGACGAGGAATTTCGAATATAAATAAATACCTTTTCGAATATTTGAGATAACGGTTAATCAATAAAATACAATCCTTGCACTCCATCATTATGGACGGGCAAAGCCACTGGTCTGTATAAAACCGAGCAAGCGTTCGCATGTCTGCGCTGAGCGTAACGGCTGGATGGATCATGAGAGTTGATCTTTCTGGGAAGCCGAGGGGAGTCAATCTCCCCTCTCCTTCACGATGTTTCACTTCCAACTTAGGGGAGTGGGGGGGACACCGCTATCGCGAAAGAGAGTGTGGTAAGTGTCTTTTTTGTCATCTCTGTAAAAAATAACATCGTTACTCTTATTTTTATTATCATCTTAAAAATCAAACACACATTTCGCCGTATCGTAGGAGAGAAAGCGGCTGGGGCACATATTTCTACAAAAATCCCACGTACCCTCCAGATCCCTCCCATCCCTCCACACTCCCTCCTCCTCCCACCCCGCCTCCCACCCCACCTCCCAGCTCACCTCCCAGCACTCTATCAGCCGTCAGTGTAATATTTACAAACGGGTCACCGTCGCCGCTACAGGCGTACGCTTCATGAAGGAGGACAAACGCACCGGCCGACTGCATGGCTGCCTTCCCTTCGCCGCTCTGTGGTTTCCTCACTACACCACTATCATGATGTAAGTCGCCCTGGATAGGGTTATCTGCCAAATAAGCATTAATACGGACGCACAGACCGCTGTGCTCTACGAAAAGCGTGGAACTCCGAGCAGTGCCGTGGTGGGACCGTGGACCCGTGTGTGTGGACCTCACAGCCCGTCGAGCCGCTTTCACGCCTCGAGCGCCGGGTTCTCGCACTGCTGATGCGACCCGCGTGACTCGATCCCTATCTCCCTACCTGGTGGCTTGGTCTCAACTTTCACAGGTGAGTCGGAGGGTGCGGGAGATTGTGGGTCGGGTTCCCATCTCAGAGGGGACTGAGAGTTGCTCTCTCGAGCGGTTCTGTCCTGATGAGCAGGTGTTACGAGACTGTAAGACACGAGGCTACAGCGCTCAGTGACACCGCTATCCCGAAAGAGCAGCTTTGCAAAGCGATTCTCAAGGCTAGAGCCGTGACAAACTTATCCCGTTTCAGAGAGAGGACTACCCTGTCCAGAGGATTATTGAGTCGTTGAGGAAGAACTCATGAAATTCCCTACAGGATAACAGCTGCCTCCTCAAACAGCAGGGCGGTCCTGGGAAGGTCTTGGACAGGTGGCAAACCTGATTGTAGCGGGACTTGCAGACCACGTGGTGGGCGCACAGGTATTAATAGGGTCTCGCTAACGGCACGGTATTCCACATTCCCATAGCGGCGCGGTTGAGGTCATCCACAGAACATCGAGCGTTTGATTTCCCCCATGGATTTGTAGCTATTTTATCTACCCCTGAAGGAACGATGAGCTGAGTCAACCCCCACTCCGAACCAGCCTAGCGATGATCTAGCAGATTGCGAATCGCGGGAGAGCGATTCCGTGTCTAGAGCTGTTTAGGGATCCGTGTCTATGGATCCGTGTCTATGAATCAGTCTCAGAATAAGTGTCTATGGATCAGTGTCTCTGGCAGTGTCTGTGGATCAGTGTCTATGGATCAATATCAGTGGATCCGTGTCTTTGAATCCGTGCCTATGGATCGTTTTCTATGGATCAGTGTCTATGGATCAGTGTCTCTGGCAATGTCTATGAATCAGTGTCCTGTGGATCAATGTCTGGATCAGTGTTGTTGGATCAGAGTTTCTATCGATCACTGACCCGAGTGCTGTTGGATCAGAATTGCAGAGAGGATGTACGCTATTCCGAGAGATCCAGATGAAGTTTCCCACATTGTACCGTGACGAACCTACATCGCCATGTGCAGCGCCTCGAGACCCTCGGACGAAAGATTATAATTAATTAATTGCGTTTATAGAGCTGCGGAGAGAAGGGCACATTAACAAAACGACACAACGGAAAATTAGCAGCAAGAAGATTTTTTGGGGATTTTTTTTTAATATACACATCGTTGCAGAACATGCATAATATGGTCTGACTTTTAACTGTTATTTTAAAGTGCAAATTTATCAGTGTTAATAATGCACATATTGGGAAATGGTTTAATGTGACATTCATCATATAATAATAATAATTACATTTCTAGAGTGCTTATCAGCCGATGGCCACAAAGCGCTGCACAGAGCTGCGGAGAGAACGGCACGCCAACAACGAGATAAGAACGGCAATTCAGCGAAAACTTTTTTTCGATTTTTTTTTTTACAAATCCGAGGTGTGGAGAGAATGACATGTCGACAACATCAGGACAGCCCAACTGAAAGTCAGATAGTAGCAATATTTTATAGAAGGACTAAAATAATAAGCGTAAAAAAATAATTCTGTAACAAACAAGGAAGGAATAAATGTTCCCGAGCAGGTGCAGGTCAGAGGAGAGCCATCATACCGGCACAACGACACTGGGCCGCATCAACAGTCCTAGCCGGAGGACTTGAAAGCATTACGGGACAAGTGAGTCTTAAGACGAGATTTTAAGATGCCCAAGGACTCAGCTGATTGATTCTCCAAAGGAAGGGCATTCCAGAGTCTGGAGCAGCGCGAGAGAAGGCTCTGTCATCTATCGAATGGAGGTGCGACCTGGGCACATGCGGCAAGCCCGTATTGGAGGATTGAAGTTGTCGTTTTGAGGAGGGTGCCTGAAGAAGGTCACGGATGTATGTCGGAGCAGCACCAGTGAGAGCCTTGTAGGTGAGAAGGAGGATCTTACATTCAATCCTGTACTTAATAGGTAACCAGTGGAGAGACATCAGTACTGGGGAAATGTGATCGTGGATGGATGTGCGAGTGAGGACTCCAGCTGCTGCATTCTGCGGCCGATGGAGACGATTGATCAGCTAGGCAGGGGTGCCAGAGAGCAGTGCATTGCAGTAATCGATTCGAGAAGAGATGAAGATGTGTATAAGCGTCTCAGCATCAGCGGGTGACAGGATGTTGCGCAGTCTGGTTATATGTAAATAGGCTACCTTCATTACCTTGTAGATGTGTGTCTCGAAGGTGAGAGAGGAATCAAGAGTCACACCTAGGCTCTGGACTGCCTTAGCAACTTCAGTGGTCTGGTCGTCAAGTAACAAATGGATAGGTTCAGCCTTGGACAATTGATGTGGGGTTCCAACAAGCAAAACTTCTTTTTGTCGCCATTTAATTTCAGAAAATTTGAATTGAGCCAGACATTTCACAGTTGACAGTGAGGATGACATGCAAAGACCAGATGCATTGATGGATGACTTTGCGTTGATATAGATATGGATGTCATTGGTATAGCAATGGTAGCTAAGATTGAGGCTGTGTAGGATATGGCCAAGAGGTTGTATGTAGATGCTGAAGAGGAGAGGGCCGAGAACTGAACCCTGAGGAACTCCAGACAAAATAGGATGGATCACCGAGTTATGTCCTCCAAGGCTGACAAACTGCTTCCGGTTGGACAGGTAGGAGCTCAGCCAATGCAGGGCACTGCCAGAGACCCCTATTCCTTGCAGTCGCTCAAGTAAGATCGGGCAGTCAACGATATCAAATGCAGCACTCAGGTTCAGGAGGACATGAATGCTTGGCAAGCCTTCATCAGTAGCGACGAGTAGGTCATCACCAGAGCAGTACTATGGCCGAATCCTAACTCAGATTAGAAGGGATTGAGGAGGTCATTGTTAAGAACGTGTTTCTGGAGTTGCGCGGCTATGACACATTAAAGGACCTTAGAGATGAATGGTAGATTTGAGATGGGGCGATTATTATCATGGATGTTGCAATCGAGGCAAGGTTTTTTTAAGCAGACGGGTAACTGTGGCACATTTGAATAGTGGGGGAACGATACCAGAGCGAAGTGAGTTATTAAAAATATTCGTGATGAACGTGGCAAGGAATTTGAAATTTGCCCAGATGATTTTGGATGGGAAAGGATCCAGGGAGCAGTTTGTGGACCGAGATCTGGTAACCAAAGAAAGACCTCGGATTCCATTAATGCGGGAAATTCCAGGAGTTTTGAGGTCCAGGAATGTGTGGGAACATTTATAAAGGTATTGGTTGGTGATTGAGGCTGGGTAGAGATGTGATGGGCTTCAGTATTTTCTGAGACAAACTTAATCAACTTATCCGCCGGAACTTTATTAGTGAAGGGAGGTGAGGGTTAGTGACTTGTTGGACAAAGGAGCTGGTTATTGGTTGGGAAAAGAATCTTGTGATTGTCACAGTATCAGCCAGAATGCTGGAAAGATAGCTGGCATGGGAACAGTCAAGTGCCTTCCAGTAGTGGATGAGCTGTCCCTTTAAGATTTGACCATGAACTGTGAGGCTAGATTTCCTCCAAGTCCGTTCGGCTCTGCATACATTCACATTGAGATCCCCAAGCTCAGCAGTATACCAGTGGGATAGTTTTCTGCCTGAGACATAGTGTGATTTTAATGGGGCCAAGTCATCCCGTATGGTTGATAGCACGTTGTTGTAAGTTTCTGTTGTCGCATCAGAGACAGTGAGCTGAGGAGAGAGTGAAGTATTATTGATGCTGCAGTGAATATGTCTGGAATGAGGGCATTAAGGTTTCGAAATTGGATACGGCGCATGGTGATGAAAATAGGAGGCGATACTTGAATATCAAACCACACAGCGCAGTGATCAGACTGACCGGGATCAGTGACGGACATGTTGGTTACCGATATGCCTCATGAGTAAACCAAATCGAGAGTATGGCCGCATCTGTGAGTGGCAGATGTCACGTGTTGAGTGAAGCCAAGTGAGGTTAGAGTTGCCATGAGATCCCTTGCAAGAGGGATCTTTAGAGAGTCGACATTGATGATGAAATGATGTAGGTTTTCACGGCTCGATGCATGATGATTGTTTTGAAAAGCTGCTCTCTCGGGACAGCCGCGTCGATAGCTCTCTCTCCTCTCCTC
>JAZEWT010000013.1:9858604-9871192 GCA_036362905.1 Mordacia mordax
GTAGGAGGTGAGGGAGTGGAGGTAAGGGAGTGTAGGTGAGGGAGGGAGTGGAGGTGAGGGAGGGGAGGTGAAGGCGGGCGTGGAGTGAATGGGAGATGGGGGAGGGGGAATGATTGATTGATTCCAAAGGTACTCTTTCGGGATAGTCGCGTCTTCTCTCTTTCGCGATGTATTGCCTCCCACGTTGAGGGCACAGGTAATCATCACGCATCGAGACATGAAACCCGATTATTAATTATTATTTAGCAGACAGCCTACACCGGTACGGCCGAAACAGGTGCTCGCTTAACAGCACGTGGCCCAAGTCTGTTTAAGGTTGTACACTTGGCACGTAATCTGTGTAGCGAGGAGCGGTGGCGCAGCGGTGAGCGCGCTGCGCCACGAACAGCGCGTCCTGAGTTCGATTCCCGCTCACGGCCACCAACGCCAGTAATGATTTTTAATTTTTTAAAACAGGTCCTGGACTTCCCTCAGTGACTCGGCCTCACGTAAGTTGCTGGTGCGGCTTGTAAACATCTCCACTAGAGATACAAAGGCGGCCGGGCACAGTCGTTTCCCCGACCACACCGTTTGCACTGGCGTTTGCGACTTTTGTGACGAATACGCTCATAGCGGACCTTGCCCGACCAGTCTAAAGCCTACACGGGTCTCCCTTGCCTTTAGTGTGTGTGTCGTGATAACGATGGCAGTCGCGATAACGAGACTGGACTCTGCACCCTCTCCGCTATCATCAGCAGCACCCCAGCACACAACGCTGTCACGAATGGCCTCAGACTGCCCGGGGGGTGGGGGGGGAGAGATTGTTTGCGAGCGCACGTTAACCACGAGGACGGATCGAGTGTCAATCACAGAGCCCCCACCCCCTCTCCCAAGAAATCACCGCACAAAGTCTTCACAGACGCGTGGAGTCGGGTAATTGTTTAACAGCTCATGGGAGCGCCTGTCTCGAACCGGTTTGGATATCACTCGTCATCGTCATCGGTGCGCTCGAGCCTATGCCAGCAGACACAGTGCGATAGGCATGACTCTACCCATGATGGGACGCCAGTCCATCCTGGACCCAGGGGGCCATTCAATAGTTATCAGGGGTAGCGCAGTCGTAACGCTACTGGGGTTCGATACCCGACACAGGCGCACTCGGGTGCGGTCTAATGCATGTTCTCCCCCTGTTCTGCAAGGGTGTTCTCTGGTTTCTACGGCTTCACAGCTAAAACAAATTGCACACAACGTCACTGCTGATTGGCCCAAACCTCCCACTCGTGAAGGGGAAAAAACGCACGCGGCAGCAGCGACATCGCACCCTCCCCCCCCCGCACAGTAAACACGTGGTGGAACCCTCGTGTAAACCAGACTCGAGACCCAGGAATCGTCCGCTAGAGAAACGGGCGTGATGTGAATAATAATAATAAAACTATACGGGGGGTCTTTGTCCTTTCTCTCTCTCACACACCAGACAAGATCACCCGTGTAGCTTTAAGCGACTGTTGGGTCAAGTGCTGTTAGCGAGTTGCAGCTATGAAGGCCGGCACGGCACAGGACGGGGTGGGTGGCCAGCGCCGCAACTGACCACTTTTATTTCCTCAGTCCCCATGTTTACACACAGCACCAGGTACTCATTTCAGGCCCAGTCGACCTAGGGGAGGCCCGTGACCGGTTTCAGAAAAAAACGTCACTGGTGTTGGCCGTGAGCGGGATTTCTCACACACTGACAAAGACAAAGATCCCCCGTATAGACATAGCAGACTGTAGGGTCAAGTGCCGTTAGCGAGTAGCACCTATGAAGGTCAACATGGTACACGAGGTGGTCGGTGACTAGTACCACTCCCGGCCGTCTTTGTCTCCCTCGTTGCAATATCTTCACGTAGCATTAGGTACTCATTTGAGGCTGAATCGACCTAGGGGAGGCCCAGGACCAGTTCAGAAAATCGTCACGAGTGTTGGCCGTAAGCAGGATTCGTACTCGGGTCGCCGGGTTTGTAGCCCAGCGTGCGAACCGCTGTGCCACCGCTCCCCATACAATGACACACACACATGCAGTCAAGGAGCAAATCATAACGCTTTATTATGGTGACTATAGGAGCAGCGTGTACGTGTGTGTGTACACGTGTGTGTACACGTGTGTGTGTGTACACGTGTGTGTGTACACGTGTGTGTGTGTGTACGTGTGTGTACACGTGTGTGTACACGTGTGTGTACGTGTGTGTGTACACGTGCACGTGTGTGTGTACGTGTGTGTACGTGTGTGTATACGTGTGTGTGTACACATGCACGTGTGTGTGTACGTGTGTGTGTGTATGTGTGTGTACGTGTGTGTGTACACGTGCACGTGTGTACGTGTGTGTGTACGTGTGTGTGTACACGTGTGTGTGTACGTGTGTGTACACGTGTGTGTGTACGTGTGTGTGTGTGTACACATGCACGTGTGTGTGTACGTGTGTACACGTGTGTGTGTACGTGTGTGTGTGTGTACGTGTGTACACGTGTGTGTGTACACGTGTGTGTGTGTACGTGTGTACACGTGTGTGTGTGTACACGTGTGTGTGTACGTGTGTGTGTGTGTGTGCAACTGCGGTGTCGACTTTTATAGATGCTCGCTAACAACACTTGGCCCTCTAGTCTATTAAGGCTACACGGGGGATATTTGTCTGTGTGTGATATCAAACTCTGGCATCGCTTCTATTGAAGCTGAGCGTGACTGCTCGTGAGCCCTCGTGATGCCAACAACTCATAGTATAGCGATTCACCTCGGAATACAGGACGTTAGGGAAAACGCTGTTAGCGAGCACCTATTACGGCCGGCGCAGCGCACGAGGAAAGTGGACTCGCTGACAACAACTGCACACCATGTGCGAGTTTTATGATATTGTTGATGTTGGTCGTACCGTGTGTCCTGTCGCCTCACAGCAAGAATAGCCAGGTTCGGTTCCCGGCTCGGGTGCCTTTCTGTGTGGAGTTGTCGTGTTCACTCTCTCCTTGTGTTCGCGTGGGTTTGTTTCCGGGTATTCCGTTTTCCTCCCACCGCCCAAAGACACGCTGCTGCCCAAGTTAATTGGCAGAGCTACAGGATTAAGCGGGTCCATTCACGACAGTTGCCGATCAGTGGGAGGGGGGGTCTGTAAGCGACGAACTCGGAGAACCCCCCCCCCCCTATCACCACGGCGGGACGACCTCACCCAATATCAGATTTTGACCTCAGGGCTCCCTTAGGTCGACTCAGCGGAAAATAAGCCATGAGGGATTTCCACGAGAGTCCCCCCCTCCGCCCCTCCCCGATTCAATTGGTAGCGCGCTCCCTCTCTCTCCAGAGTATCAACTCCATTATAAGTATAATATTAATTAATAATGTATCATATCTATTATTATAATATTCTATAGTATCGCCTTTAACCCAGAGGCACCAAGGTAGGAAACCAGAGATGGGAGGGGGTAGCGACGCGGTTGGCCGGTGCCAACACGCCAGACACTGCGTCCCTATACATTGCGACGGCCAATTAATGAATAAGCGTGTTCTTTAATAATAATAATTGCACTTCTAGAGCGCTTTTCACCCGAGGGTTACAAACGTTAGTCGTGGGAGGGGCCAGAAGAACGCAGAGGAAACCCACGCAGAACAAAGGGAGAGAATACACAAACACGGTCGAGGTAGGCGCCGAGGGGGGACACTAACGAGGGGGGACGGGGGGGTTAAGGGGGTTAGTGGGGGGTAGTGGGGTTTATAAAGGACGAATATTTTGAGTGCTGCCTGTGGCTGGACGTTAAGCTGCTCCGCCTCTTGATATCGCATCTAGACGGAGTAGATGCGTGCGTATAAAGTCTTTTTTAGCAGCACGTGTCTGTATGTATATGGGTACGTGTGTCCTTACGGAGGGTGGCGATCGGATCGTTGGGACCAACTTTACACGATGTCAGCGCTTCTACTTTGGTACAAGCATCGACTCTTAAAACGCTCCGCTGCCACTTGGGGCAGGATCTCCCGCAGGGCGGGCACTCTGCTAGTATGTATTATTATTAATTATTATTTAGCAAACGCCCTTATCCAGGGAGACTTACATCATTACAGAGGGACGCAAAGAAGGCCGGCCCTCCCCTACCACCCGCGCGTCGCATTAACGGACTGTAGCGACAAGAGCTGTCAGCGAGCGCCTGTGAAGGTCGGCCAGGCACACTGTGATGGTGGGAGTGGGTGGCCAGTATCACAGGGGGATACCCCCCCCCCCCGGGACTACTGTGAACGTGAATCGAAGTTGGGTTGCTAGCGCAGTGCGCTAACCACTCATCCCACCGCTCTCCACTACAGAGATCCCCCATAGCCCCCCCCCCGACTCTGGGAGCGATCCCCTACACACACACGTCCACCCCCACCCTTGTCCACCCTCCCCACCACATCCTCCCTTGATCATCTCCTAGTTCACAGCCCCGAGTCAGTGGTGGAAATTCCACATTCCTATGGCGAGGGCGGGGGGGGGGCGTAGACAGTCACTTGCCTTCCGCACATAGCGGTACCTATTTTAGCGACCAGTCACTTGCCTTCCGCACATAGCGGTACCTATTTTAGCGACCCCCGGAGGGACGACTGCCCTGAGGTCGACTCCCACACCCTCAGTCGCTCTCGCGAACCGTCCACCCGCGCCGCCGCCGCTGGAGTCGCGTTACGGTGACGGGGCTGCGTACGGTCGTCGTGCACTGAGTACGCGCAGCGAAACGTGGCGACGCCCCGCCGAGCAGCGCGCGCGCAGGACAACAACAGTGCCGACTCAGACAGCAGCAGCAGGAGCGCCGCACAGGCGCAAGTTGTATAAATATAACGAGTTATATTTATGCCGGCTGCAGAACGCTTTAGAGAATTCTAGACAGAGCCGCTATTTTTAGGCCTCAGTCTCGCACTAGACGGAAAATAACTCACGGTGCTGGGGGGCTGGGGGAGTAACGTGGTGAACCCCCCCCCCCCCAAATAAAAAAACACCTTCAAGCATCCCAGCGTCTACCGCTGCGCCGACAGCGGACACTTTGGTGTAAAACTCTGGTCACTGGAAAACTAAATGTTTCAGATGCGAGATGTTGATTGATGATTTATGTTTGTTTACGGTCGGGTGGCGCGGTGGTTTCGCAGTGAGTAGCGCTCCTGCGTCACAGCAAGAAAGACCCGGGTTCGGTTCCCGGTTCGGGTGCCTTTCTGTGCAGCGTTTACGTGTTTTCTCCCTGTGTCCGCGTGGGTTTTCGTCGGGTACTCCAGTTTCCTCCCACCGTCCAAAAACACGCCGCTGCCTAGGTTAATTGGCCTGCAGAGTAAATTGCCCCCAGTGTACCCTGCGATGTACTGGCGACACATCCTGTGTAAGGCCTCGTCTTGCGCCCTCAGTCTGCCGGGATAGGCTCCCATCCCCCGCGACCCTGTACTGATCCCGAACTGCTTTGCGAATTATTAACGTCGCAGAATCCTTGCAGGTCGTGCGAGGGAGTACTGCCCTCTGCTGTGTGAGTCAGAGGTCACGTGCAGGAGACGGACCGTGATGCGGTTCCCCCAGCATTCGCGGACCGTTCCTCCAGTTCGTGCCGGTTCGAACTGCCAACGCTCCCACCGTCCTTACATTATCAATGAGAATGAACCGCCCTGCTCCCAGCGTTCCGAACGGATTCTTTGTCTCGTAACCGATTACTATCGATTGGTATCGATTACTAAACGTAGTAATAATACATTTACGATTCGTAACGCGCACTGCGTTCGATGTCGAGCGCGTTGGATCAAGTCAGGGGTTCGAGGAAAGCGCAGACGTGTGGAGGGAGAAGGTAGTCACGGGGTTAGCCGGCGTCAACATCTGCCAGACACCGAATCTTATATAATAATAATAATTGCATTTATAGAGTGGTTTTCACCCGAGGGTCACAAAGCGCTGCACAGAACTGTGGAGAGAACGGCACGTCAACAACGACATAAGAACGTAAAATCAGCAACAAGAGCTTTTTTTTTTTACAAATTTGAGCTGTGGAGAGAACGCCACCTCAACAACATCAGGACGGTTCAACTGAAAGTCAAACAGTAGCAATAAATTATAGGACATAAAATAAGAGATAAAAAAATAAATTTCAACAAACAAGAAGGCATAAATGTTCCCGAGCAGGCGCAGGTTGGCAGAGAGCCATCAACCCGGGACATAACCATTGAGCCGCATCAACGGTCCTAGCCAGAGGGCTTGAAAGCATTACGGGACAAGTGAGTCTTGAGACGAGATTTGGAGATGCCCAGGGAGTCAGCTGATCGAATCTACAATGTGTATATTATGATGGTATCGGCAAATTAATTAATTAATGAGTTGGTGAGCAAACCCCACAGAGAACAGGGAGAGAACGCGCAAACTCCGAATTGAATGGCGCCAGAGGCTAGGGTCGAACCCCCTCGGCCAGGACCTCCTTCCTGTGAGGCGCCCGATAGAGCAGAGACGAGCATCGAGAGTGGTCACCATCCGGGCTGCGCTCGCAACGAGCTGGTGGAAGTTCCACGTTTGGATGGCGGGGACCGGGTACGTCCGTGAGCGCGCTCCACGCACACACACGTCAACTTCAATTTCCTACCGCACAGTTTCCTGCGGTTGGATTTCAGACCCACGTGCGACCTTTAGTGGAGCGCGACTGCCTTTCTAAATATAGAACCGAGCCAAACAAAGGCCTCCTGCTGAGAGACATATTTGATAAAAGTGTTGTGTGTGGCGTGGGCAGATTCGAAGCTGCACACTGCACACACTGGCGTGCAGCTTACGGGAATACATCCACCACTCACACACGGCTAACGCTGCCACGACTGTATAATAAAATAAAAATTTAAAACACCTTCCACGGTTTGACCCAAAGGTTGCCAATGCGCTGTACAAAAGCTACGATTTACGCGAGCACACTTTCACGCGCGTACACGAAAGCAGACACGATCAATCGCACACAGACACGACCACACACGGGCACGCTTACACACTCGCACAGGACCGCAGACACATGAGATACAGTACACCACCTCCGATCCACACACACATCCACGGGCACACACAAAGACAACAGTCCCAAATTATAGCCTTGATAGAGTGCTTTTCACCCGAGGGTCACAAAGCGCTGCACAGAGCTGTGGCGAGAACGGCATGTGAACAACATCAGGGTAAATCAATTAAAGTAAAATAATGGCTATAAACCAATGAAGGACGTGAAATAACATTAAATAATTGTTAAACAAATAAGGAAAGAATGTGTTCCTGAGCATGCGCAGGTCAACAGCGAGCCATCATCCAAGCGCAACAACAGTGAGCAACATCCACAGTCCTAGCCAGAGGACTTCAATGTCTAAGCGCTGGGAGGTCAACATCACGCCCGACCGCCTTTGTCTCCCTAGTGTTGATGTTTGTACATAGCACCAGGCACTGATTTGAGAATAAAAAAGAGCCCAATCAAGCTCAGGTTGCCGGTTTCACATCGCATCTCTTGGTTTGTGTCGTAGAAATTCAGGAGCTTGCGAGCTCACCGGGTACTTTCTGCTGCAACAACGAATATCTGTCCAAACATCCATCTCAAATTGCAGCTGGGAACCACCAGGAGGCGTGACCACGCCTGTGAGAAGGCATTCATTCAGCAGTGGATAGAACACGGCTGCCAATGAACAGTTATACTACAAGGATCATGACAGTGTTAGATGCTGGTGAGTGAGATGGTGACGATGGACGGTGCTGAGATGGTGAGTGAGATGGTCATGACGGTGGTGAGATGTTCAGTGAAATAACGATGGTGAAATGGTGAGACGACGGTTCGTGATGATAGCGAGATGATTATTATGATGATTGAGAGGGAATGACTCTCGCGAGAAGTGACACGCGCGCGCGGACTCAGAGACCAAGCCCGTCTCTGGAAATTCCAACCGCGTGCCTATGAGGTCATCACCGTCGTCATCACCGTCGTCACCGTGACTTGCTCTCACACAGCTCCACCCAGCGTCGGATATGAGTGCAGCATGAAGAAAACGATTGCCCGTATAACCTCTAAGACTGTAGGGTCAAGTGCCGTTAGGGAGCACGTATAAACGTCCACACGGCGCACGAGGAGGTGGGTGACCAGCACCACATCTTTGTCTCTCTGGTCGCAACGTTTACACGCTGTACCAGGTACTTATTATGATGTTGAGTCCACCTAGGGGAGAAACTTCGTCACTTGTATTAACCCCGAACGGTGATCGAACTCGGGTCGCAGGGTTTGTAGTGGTAACCACTGCGCAACCGCTCTCCCACAAGAACACCGCGCGCGCGCTCCACGGTAACTGTGAGCACATGGCGGCCTCTTTAAGTGGACAAAATCATTACAAGCCGTGACCCCAGTGACCTCTCGGAGCTCCGGGGACGCCCAGCCGCGCGACCTCACCACAGGCTCCTCCTCACCCAGCCTCGCAAACCATCAAAGTCTCCTACCCACACAGCCGTGTCCTCATCCAGGCTCAACAGTGAGCTCTCAGAAAAGTCTCTATAGAACATCGTTTATAGATAATGGAGCAAGGCGGCACGGTGTCAGAAGAAGATCCCCGGTTCGAATCTCGGCTCGGGTGCCTTTCTGTGTGGAGTTTGCATGTTCTCTCCGTGTCCGCGTGGATTTTCGCTGGGCACTCCGGTTTCCTTCCACAGTCCAAAAAACATGCTGCTGCATAGGGTAATTGGCTTGTAGACTAAATTGCCCGCAGTGCCCGGTGATGGACTGGCGTCCCATCGTGGGTGTATCCCTGCCTTGCGTCCTGTGTCTGCAGGGATAGGCTCTGGCTCACCGCGACCCTGTACAGGACTAAGCGGTTTCTGACAATGAGATGAGATGAGATAAAATGGAGCAAGTGTTTTTATGGACATGTGCAGACCCAGAGACGAGGCGAGAGATTCTTGCAATTGTTTTTTTTTAAGAACGGGTAGGATAATATAAAAACTCAACAATGTTTAGTTTACGTCTATCAACAGGATGGAAGATATGCTGCAGCATGGCAGGTGGCCCAGTCTTCACACAAGAACCTCGAACCGATATCTGTAATCCCTCGTTCCACCTCCCCTTCCTCCAACCGTCTCCCACGTTGCTATGGGGTTTCCCTTTTAATTCCCCCCCCCCCCCGGGAGCCAATCGGGGCTCAGCATTCAAAACTTTCAGATCCCGCGAATCAGGGTGCCGCTAATTTGTGATGTCAGCCTGTGTGTTCGATTCCCGAGGCAAGATCCTCCTCCGGGTGTCTTATGTTTGTCCGCACTCGGGGCACCTGGCGGAAATGTTATTTCATCTACATTCTACAGATCACCACGGCATCTGATCGTCTCCAGTTTCACTTCCACTTATCGATCACGCTTCTGTGACGTCACAGAGCCGAAATTCCTACAGGGAAATCAGGCAGACAGGTGAACGGCGGTCGCGTTAGCTGAAACGTCACCAGAGTTAGGCATTCGGGTGGGGCGCTTAGGACGGGCACTCTGCTATCCGGCCCAATGACCTGACTTCTGAGCCAGCCGCAGCCACACAATCTTAATTAGAATCAGACTCGGAGGGGTGGTGGAGAGAGGGGCCGGT
This sequence comes from Mordacia mordax, assembly GCA_036362905.1. Classification (NCBI taxonomy): domain Eukaryota; kingdom Metazoa; phylum Chordata; class Hyperoartia; order Petromyzontiformes; family Petromyzontidae; genus Mordacia; species Mordacia mordax. Next base: position 9,868,166 of record JAZEWT010000013.1, read on the forward strand.
ATCCGAACAGTGATCCACCACAAACCAGACGGCGCTACTGTTTTCCGGAGCGCAGCTTTGGCCAGCTCCGTTTGCTGAAATTAACCCGCAGCGAGAGCTGACGCTTCTAAAACCGGCTAGAGGCGGAAATCGATCATCATGATTATTATTACTACCACACGTCGAGCTCATCTCATCTCATTATCTGAAACCGCTTAATCCTATATAGGGTCACGGTGAGCCGGAGCCTATCCCGGAAACACAGGGCGTAAGGCAGGAATACACCCGACGACGGGACGCCAGTCCATCGCCGGCACACGTCGAGCTGTGATTTGTAAATCTGTGGAACCGCTGTGCTATTGATATCCTCTAAAAAACACCCACTCACACTCCCTTTCCTCCCTGCGTTACGCGTTCTGAATTATTAATTACTCGCCTCGGGTTCATCTGACCGGACATGGTGGCGGCTAGCGTCGCTCCTCTGAAGTGGATTCCTCACGGCTCCGTGTGCGATGAGTATTGCTCTCGACAGCTGCTCTTTCGGGATAGCCGTGATGAGCGTTCCTCCTTTGCTGAGATGTCTGTGTGTTGCCAGGAATCGGGATTGTAGAGCTTGTGAGCTAAACCGGGTACTTTCCGCTATAATAAATAAAGACATCTATCCAACGAGGAAGGTGAAACGTCGCGAAGGAGAGACAAAGAACGCTCGACACGGCTATCCCGAAACAGCAGCGACCGCCATAAAGTCTTGGTAGCTTCCCAAAGCAGAATCATTGGAGCTAAACTCCAAACATGACCCTAAACGATTCACCAGTGCCTAGGGCCGAGTGAAGATCGCTCGTTCTCTCCCCGTGTGCACGTGGGGTTTCCACCGGGTTCTTCAGTTTCCTCCCACGGTCCAGAGACAACCCTGTTGGCCAGGTCAATGGACTTGGTGACGAAATCTTTTGCGGTGCCCTGCTATGGGCACCCGCGTCCAATCCAGGGCACAACCCTGCCTTGTGCCCTATGTCTGCCGGGATAGGCTCCAGCCCCTCGCGATCCTCCACACAGAGCATATATATTTTTTTACGAGGACCGATTCCAGATACAATAAACAGAGGGCCAGGTCACCCCCATTCCCTCACCCCATCCCACTGCAGGCGCACTCAGTGGGATATTGCAGTATAATGTGTTATAAATAATAATAGCGTATTTTAACATGTGTCAACAATCAATAACATTGTTGTCGATGCAATGTAACGAAGGGGCAGTGAGTAGTGCTGCCTCCTTACTGTAAAAATAATTGCACTTCCAGAGGCGCCAGTGTTAGAGACAGGAGTAAGTGTTAGAGATAGGAGTCAGTATTAGGGATAGGAGTCAGTGTTAGAGGTAGGAGCCAGTGTTGGAGATAGAAGCCAGTGTTAGAGGTAGGAGCCAGTGTTAGAGGTAGGAAGCAATGTTAGGAGTCACTGTTAGAGATAAGAGCCAGTGTTAGAGGTAGGAGCAAGTGTTAGAGATAAGAGTCAGTGTTAGAGATAGGAGTCAGTGTTAGAGACAGGAGCGTAAGAAGGGCCCAGGTTGGATTCCCGGCTCGGATGCCTGTGTGGAGTTTGCATTTTCTCTCACTATGTCCACTTGGGTTTTTCGATGGGTACTCCGGTTTTATCCCACAATCCAATTGTCCTCACTAAGTCGTCTGCGGTACTCTGAGATGCTGTCATTTGCTTACCCATCTGCGCTGGACAACTATTAAAACGAGCTGCATCGCTCAAAAGTTGTTTTCTCACGTGATTAAAAATCTGAGCAAGTGAATTGATGTTGTGCTATTCTATACGGGCTGCATGCTGTGCATCCTGGCTGTACCTTAGGATAGGCGGGGATCGATAATGAATGACAATGGGAGATCGACACGTGGGAACCACGTGCGCTGACGGTGGTGATGACGGGCCTTTGTTCATTCTGGACACGTGCTCGCCGCGTCACGACGGAGGCTCAGGCGGAATGCGGAATGCCGCGGGCTGCTGCTGACGTCGGCATAATCCATCCGCTCTCCACGTGCGTCGAGTGGGGTTGCCACCTGTCCCATCTTTATGTAGCTCTATGGGTCTCTTTATAGTTCTGTATATAGCATTGCCATCTGTACTCGATTATTCCGCAGAAACGTCCTCCTTGTCGAGGGGGCAGCTGTTATTCTGCAGGGAAATCAGTGCGTTCTTCACGCATCAAATCATTCATTTAAAGTCTGGGTTTTTTTGCCAGTTATAAAAGGTACTGTTCTCTCATTATGTTTACCCCAGGCACAATATGTACTGGTTCTCTGTGCCTCCGCGTTGGCAACCACAGTATGCCTGCATGCCACGCCAGGGTTAATAGTTGCTCGCTAATAACCCTTCCCCCACTCGCCTGTTGAAGGCTACCAGGGACCTGTGTCTGTGGATGTGAGTGGGATACGAATCAGACAATCTGAGTTTTATATTCCCGGCCCGGCCGTCCATTTCCTCTGCGTAGTTTGCATGTTCTCCCCGTATCCGCGTGGCTATTAGCCGGTTACTCCGGTTTCCTCCCAATGTCCAACGATACGCTGCTGCCTATGGTAAATGGCTTGCTGATCAAATCGCCCGCGGGGCCCTGCAATAGACTGGCGTCTCATGATGAAACTATAAACAATAACAAAAACACAGACATGTTATTGTTGTTCATTAGATGTTGTTATGTTGTTGTTGCTGCTGGCGTTCTCTCCACAGCTCTGAGTAGCGCTTTGTGACCCTCGAATGAAAAGCGCTCTAGAAGTGCAACTATTATTATTAACGTCACGGCATCCGTTCAGAGAGAGGATTTTTAGGCACGAGGAAACCGCACAGAGGTCGGCAGAGAGCCCTGTCTTGCGCCCTGTGTCTGCCGGGTTAGACTCCGATCCCCCGCGACGCTCCAGCGGATCAGGGGCTGAGAATGAATGAGAGAATGAATGAGTTTACAGATCAGGATCTTTGCTGCAGCGATGGACGCAGAGGAGAGCGAATGCGCAAATTGTGGAGAGGGGTGGGGGTCGGTGGAGGGGTGCGGGGG
>JAZEWT010000013.1:9908937-9919953 GCA_036362905.1 Mordacia mordax
GGGACACGGGCGCGCGTCCATATTCCACCTCGACGCAGCAAGACAGACACGCGGGTTAACAGAGGGATGTCTCCACATATTCTGTGACCTTCCCTTCCTGTACAGCCGTGGATGCGATTGACGCAATGCTGTTATGTTGTCTACTCAATGTGTTTAGTCTCGGCGCGCTGTATAAAACGTTCCACCACTCTGTCCGATTGGCATTGTTGGTCACGTGACCCTGTGCGTTGCTGGCCACTTTAGATCACCGTGGTTGTGCCATTTGTGTTGATTCGTAGAAATCTTGTGTCGAACGCATCCTGCATCCCGAGCTTGCAAGCTCACCGGGTAATAATCAGCTCGATTGATAAATGTAATTAGATAGTAAATTTTGATCCATAAAATTTCACTTTTGGATTACGAAAAATGCATTTTATGGATAATATTGGTTGAGGATTTCGTATTAATGGTTGTCCAGCGGGGAGGCGAGTAAGCAAGGGACAACATCTTCGGGTACTGGCGGCAATGTAATCAGGGCAAATAACCTAGGCAGCAGCGTCTTGGGACAGTGGGAAGAAACCGGAATATCCGGCGAAAACCCACGCACACACCGGGAGAACACGTAAACTGCACACAGAGAAAGCACCCAACATGGAGATCTAACCGGGTTCCTTCTTTCTGTGAGGCGGCAGCGCGACTCACCTATATGCCGCCCATCGACACAAACATCTAAACACCACGGTGTTCGCGCATCGGACAAACGTCACAACCCCGCCTGCCGGGTCATCTGGCGTCCCGAGACAGCGGGGCCTGGGGACGCTGGAGGAAGTTGCTCGGGACAAGGACTCTGCGCTGTTGAACTAGAATTGGTTGTCTCCACGACCCGGACAAATGGCACGATCTAACCACGTGGAGAGACACGGTCCCGCCCGCCCGCACACCGACCCACCCACCCACCCAGCACGAGGCGAGACACGGTCCCGCCCGCACACCCACCCACCAAGCACGAGGCGAGACACGGGTCCGCCCGCACACCCACTAAGCACGAGGCGAGACACGGGTCCGCCCGCACACCCACTAAGCACGAGGCGAGACACCGACCCACGGACTCACCCAGACTCTTGCGCTGCTTGAACGGTTTGCTGCCCTGGTTCACCTCGACCGAGGCCAGTGTGCAGAGACGACACGCGCCCGCCAGCTTCGCACGCTTCAGATACTCGGTGGTCGACGCCGTCGCGACTGCCGGCCCGGGGTTACGCGAGCACGAGAAGATGGGCGGTGGGGGGGCCGGCGAGCGGATGATGGTCGCTGCGTCGTCGATTGACTCCGATGGCAAACCGGCCCCGCTTACTGGCCGGGTTGGAGGGGCACCTCACTTGCTGCACGGCTGGCACGGTGGTGGTTCGGGCAGTCGGTGGAGCGGCGAGCTAGCGGACTGGCTGGCTAACTCGCTGCGAGGTCACCTGGCTTTGCGGTGACTTGCCGAGGTTCGGAGCACGTGGTGGGTACGCGGCGAGGAGGCGGTGAGATCATCAACTTGGGCAGCCGGCGCGGCCCCTATAAGTAATGTGGGGATGTGGATGGAGATGGGGGGGGTGTGGATGGAGATGGGTGGATGGAGATGGGGGGTGGATGGAGATGGGGGGGTGGATGTGTGTGACGGGGTGGATGGGGGTGAGGTGTGGGGGATGGGGAGTTGAATCACAGCACCCTGTGCTTCACTTACGCCCAAACACACAAAGACAAAGATCCCCCGTATGGTCTTAACGGCCTGTAGGATCAAGTGCCGTTAGCGAGCAGCTGTGAAGGTCGACACGGCACACGAGATGATCGGTGACTAGCACCACGCCCGGCCGCCTTTGTCTCTCCAGTGGCAATGTTTACACACACCACTGTGGTTACTAATTTGAGGCTGAGTCGACCTAGGGAAGGTCCAGGACCGATTCAGAAAATCGTCACAGGTATCCGCCGTGAGCAGGATTATAACCTCATTTGTAGCCCAGCCTGATAACCGCTGAGCCACCGCGCCATACCAACATACACGCATATTCTCACACACAATAAGGCACAATTCTTAAAAATACACACGGACTCACATAAACAGAGTGGTCCATATGTCTTGTGAGCCGCAATTAATTGACCCGTATTGTTTCCCTTTGTTCATTAATTTCCGTTTGAAATAAGCAGAGTTTAATTATTTATATAACGTGTCTGGTACGAGCTCATCCTACCTACTGTATGAAACACGGATTCCTGTCGGGAGCGAATGGAATCGTGAACGATTCGGAAACCGGTTTTCACAGCTGTGAAATCATGGATTTGCTCAGTGGTGGTAATGTGTCTCATGGGACAAGTGGCGTTGATTCATCCTCTGGAAAGAAAAGGCTAATTCTCTTAGACTTACAGGACCATCAACAAGGACACGGTTAATATTTATAATGATCACATTAAATTCAAGCTTATACGTGTCGTTTTTATGTATATAGTTTCCATTACACACACGTGAGTATGCAAAAGGTAGAGTTTTATAGTTAAATGGGAGTCACAAGATATGCGGACCACCCTGTACACGCGCACACTACACGTCTGTGCTCATGCATACATATACACGCACACACAATACACAATTTATATTTAAAGTAGCTCCCATACACACGTGCTTAGGAACACAAAAGGACAAAGATCCCCTTAACACATTATATGAAGGTCGACACGGCACACGTATGCCGTGTCGAACTTCATAGGCTACACACCTACACGCGCATACAACAAAGGGAGGGCCTTTCTACATGCAGACACATCCACGTGCTCACCCGCGTACACAAAAGCATGTACACACGCTCCCTCATTCATACATGATCACCCGTACAAAATAAAGATGACCCGTATGGCCTCAGCAGATTGCAGGATCAAGTGCTATGAGCGAACGCGGGGGTGTGGGTGTCCCGAACCACGCTCTAATGTTGATGTTAACGCAAAGCCCCAGGTTGCTCATTTGAAGCACAGTCAAAGCTGTTAGCGATAATCACTTATGAAGGCCTGCATGGCACAAGACAGAGAGACACCACACACGCGCTCACCACTTTACTTGCTGGCAATTGTCGAGTCGCTCGATTAATTGGGATCAGCCTGTTCTGATAATAACTGGATTGTCTGCTGAGGACATGAAGACTCTACGCTGCGCCGATGTGCGTGTGCGCGATTGTGCGCTTGTCAATTACGGTGATGATGATTATCGGGGCGGAACGGTAGCGCAGGGAGTCACGCTGCCGCCTTTCAGCAGGAAGGACACGGGTTCGACCCCCGGCTCGGGTTGTCGCCTCTCTGTATGGAGGTTTTTGCACGTTCCTCTCCACGTGTCCATGTGGGTTTTCGCCGGGTACTCCGGTTCCCTCCAATAGCCATGCTGCTTATGTTTATTGACCTACTGACTAGATTGCCCTCCATGCTCTGCGATCGACTGACGTCCTATCTTGGGTATATCCCTGCTTTGTGCCTTGTATCTGCGGGGATTAGCTCCAGGCTCCGCGACTCTGTACAGGATTCATCCGGTATTGATAATAATCTTGATCACCTCTCATCCCTTATCTCCTTATTGCTACACCCCCCCCTACACCCCCCCTACATCCCCCCCCCGGCTCTCGCGACATCCCGGGTGTTGTGAGCACGTGAGCTCATAGCGAATCGTTTGTGACGAAGGACACATTTTTCACTGACAGTCACCGTTCGATAAACACGCTGATGCTTACAGAAATAAAACACACTAACACCCACCGCGTGTATTGCAACAGTCTCCCGCAGCCCTGGTCAATCTACTGCTGGACGAAGGCCATCGCCACAGGGCAAATATAAGTGGTCAATGCATGAAAGGTGCGGCATAAGTCGCTTTACCGACAGTAATTTTCATTCGCCACGAGTTCTAGACGTTGAATAATAAAACGGATCTGTGCCGAAGGCCAATAATTTATACCAAAAGCAACAACACGAGGCAAAGTAAAAAATATCAGAAAATGCAATAATTATATTACAATGGTACAATGTTGGGCAACCGGTTTAATTTATTTATTGGAGATGTGTATGTGTGTGAAGATGTAAGTCGCCCTGCATAAGGGTGCGCTCTAAATAATAATGCTAATTAATAATCCCATCAGCCATCAGACGAGTAACGTCTCATCTCATCTCATTATCTGAAACCGCTTAATCCTATATAGGGTCACGGTGAGCCGGAGCCTATCCCGGAAACACAGGGCGTAAAGCAGGAATACACCCGACGACGGGACGCCAGTCCATCGTAACGTTTCATTCCAATTATTCTCCACCACAGTTTAATGAAGCTAACAATACGTGGGCTGGTTTGGGTTTCAACCTGTTTGGGTCTCATCAGCACGGCCTGGCTCGTCAAGCACATTCTGCCTGGTGTCGGCACGTGTCATTAGTGGGAGCACGCCCTCTAGTGGCGGCGAGTGGCCGCATTTGTGTGCCTGGAGCAAATGTTTACACACCGCATTAAGTACACATTTGAGGCTGAATCAACCTAGGGGAGGTCTAGAACCCTTTCAGAAAATCCTCACTGATGTTGACCGTGAGCGGGTTTCTAACTCGGGTGGCCATGTTTGTAGTTCAGCGCGCTAACTACTGAGCCGCAGTTTTCCATACCTTTAACCACACAAACATCTCGAACACCACCACTTCCACCACCACCACCTTCCTCCCAGCTGTTAGCAGCATAATCATGTCTAATCCTCGAATTTCCAGTCATTAGGCATGCGCCGTGATAATTTGTAAATAATGTCGGGTCACTGATAGGGCTGGGCGTGCGTCAGGTCATTAATTAATTGATTTATAGCAATTATTTACGGAAATGATCTATTCTGATGTTTACCGGCTGCTCTGTTCACAGCTCCCGCAGTACTTAGACCCAAACTGGAACGATTCAGAGATTAGCATGGGCCCTGCGAAGGGATGACACGCAAATTCGTGAAGCGTTCCACAGCCCTGTGCAGCGCTTTGTGAACTTCGGATGAAAGGCGCTTTAGAAATGCAATTATTATTATTGATAATTTTCTAGCTTTTCATTGGTTGACAGCAGTTGTGACGTCAAAAACCAACCCACTATATGGCATACGGAGTATCTTGTATTTATTTGATGTATTCTTTTAATTTCCGTTATTATTGTTTACGTATTTGTTTAATTGTTTATTTAGTTATTCGTTGCCCAGGTTTTTCCATGGCCTTGTGACTGTAAGGGCTCAGAGACCCGTGTTCCCGGCTGTGCTGGGGAGCCCTCTGCTGGCGACTGTGAGTAATGCAGGGACTCTGAGAATTGCTCCTGAGAGCAGAGCAGATCCTGAGAGCTGCTTTGTCGGCGTGGCGAGCGTTCCTCATCTCTCCTTCGCGACGTTTAGCTTCCCACGCAAAGTTTTACTGGCTGAATGGTGAATGAGGGCAGGAAGGGTCGCTTCCCTCGACAAGGAAACAAATCGTCTGCCTTCGTGGCACAAATTAACTTAGAGGTTCAACGTACGGCAGGGTCGAGGGCTGTTTGCCAGTCACGTCTATGAAGGCCAGCACGGCACACGAGGGGGTAGGTGTTCGGCACCACCCCCGGCTGCCTTTATCTTCCAAGTGGCGATATTTACACACTGCACCAAGTATCCATTTGAGGATGAGTCGACCTAGCCGAGGCCTAGGACCTGTTCAGAAAATCGTCACTGGTGTTGGTCGTGAGCGGGAATCGAACTCGGGTCGCCGGTTTTGTAGCTCAGCGCGCTCACATTTGGGCCAGCGCTCCTTCAACCACACGCACGTACACACAGCAGACATGGGACTCAAACATTAATTATATAATCTACAAACTATTCAAGTCACAGCTCTATAACGTCAATTGTAATTTTAATAATATGTAACAATACTATTTGCATTTCGAAAAGCTATTTCTACCCGAGGGTCACAAAGCGCTGCACAGAGCTGTGGAAAGAACGGCCACGTCAACAACATAAGAAGAGATAAATTAAGAAAGATAATTTCGATGGCCCAGTGGGTAGCGCTGTCGCCTCACAGCAAGAAGGCCCGGGCTCGAATCTCGGCTCGGGTGCCTTTCTGTGTGGAGTTTGCATGTTTTCTCCCCGTGTCCGCGTGGGTTTTCGCCGGGAACTCCGGTTTCCTCCCACAGTCCAAAAACATGCTGCTGCATAGGTTAATTGGCTTGCAGACTAAATTACCCTCAGTACCCGGTGATGGACTGGCGTCCCATCGTGGGTATATCCCTGCCTTGCGCCCTGTGTCTGCCAGGATAGGCTCCGGCTCACTGCGACCCTGTACAGGATTAAGCAGTTTCTGACAATGAGATGAGATGAGAATTACGATAAATCAATGAAAGACATAAATAATTAATACAAATTATTGTTAATGCAAATAGAGGAAGAAATGTTCCTAAGCAGGCATAGATCAACCGCGAGCCATCATTCAACCACACAGCAGTGAGCCGCATCAACATTCTATCCAGAGGACTTCAATCTCCCCGTGTCCGCGTGGGGTTTCGCCGGGTACTCCGGTTTCCTCCCACCATCCTATAAACACGGTCAGGTTAATTGACATTTGGTTAAATCGTCCCCCAGTGCCCTGCGATGGAGTATCGCGGGCTCTGCAAGTGGTCTGGCAAACCGTGCAGTCGGTCACCTCGGTGACCACAGTCATGAAAACCCCACTAGGGGTCGACGTCGACACTGTGTCTAAGTACAGCAGAAGAAGAGGATTTCAAGACCTTACGGAACAAGTGAATCTTGAGACGGGATTTGAAGAAGCCCCAGGACTCAGCTGACCGAATCTCCAATGGAAGGGCGTTACAGAGTCTGGGAGCAGCGCGCGAGGAGGCTCGGTCACCCATCGAATAGAGGTGCGATCTGGGCACATACAGCAAGCCGCCCGTATTGCAGGGTCGAAGTTGTCTCGTTGAGGAGAGCGCCTGAAGTAGGTCACGGATATATGTCGGAGCAGCGTCAGTGAGAGCCTTCTAAGTGAGAAGGAGGATCTTGAATTCAATCCTGTATTTAATTGGTAGCCAGTGGAGAGACATCGGTAGTGGGCATATGTGATCGTGAATATGAGTGCACACGTTGGAGACGATTGGTCGCGTAGGCAGGGTGCCAGGTAGCAGTGCACTGCAGTAATCGATTCGTGAAGAGATGAAGATGTGTATTAGCTTCTCAACATCAGAGGTTGACAGGATGTTGCACAGTCTGGCTATATTTCTGAGCTGGAAAGAGGCTACCTTCGTCACCTTGTTGATGTATGTCTGGAAGGTGAGTGAGGAATCAAGAGTCACACCTAGACTCTAAATTGCCTTAGTAACTTCAATGGTCTGGTCGTCAAGCATCAACTGGATAGGTTCAGCCTTGGACAATTGGTGCGGGGTTCCCACAAACAATACTTCTGTTTTGTCGCTATTTAATATTAAGATATTTCGTCGTCCTTACTGTCAACTCCATAGTTGTCAACGTTATAGTTGACAGCGAGGACGATATGAAAATACCAGATGCATTGTGGATGGCTTTGCGTGGATAGAGATTTGGATGTCATCGGCAAAGCAATGGTAGCTGAGATTGAGGCTGTGCAGGATATGGCCAAGTGGTTGTATGTAGATGCTGAAGAGAAATGGGTCAAGGACTGAACCCTGAGGAACTCCAGACAAACAGGATGTGTCTCTTGAGTTACATCCTCCAGGGTTGACGAACTGCTTTCAGTAGGAGAGGTATTAGTTCAGCCAGTGCAGGGCAGCCAGAGACACCTATACCCTCCAGTCGCTCAAGTAAGATCGGGTCGTCAACGGTATCAAAGGCTGCGCTCAGGTCCAGGAGGACAAGAATACCTGGCAAGCCTTCATCAGCAGCGACAAGTAGGTCGTTAACTACTTTGATCAGTGCAGTTTCAGTACTATGGCTGGATCTGAACCGAGATTGGAAGGGATCGAGGAAGTCATTGTTGTGGAGTTGCATGACTAATGCACGCTCAAGGACATTAAAAATGGTAGATTTGAGATGGGGCAATAATTATCAGGGATGTTGAAATGGAGGCTGGCTTTTTGAGCAGAGGGGTAATTCTAGCACAATTGAACAGTGGGGGAATGATGCGGAACGAAGCGAGTTGTTGAGATTATTGACGAAGGTGTCAAGGATTTTTAAGTTTGCCCGGATTAGTTTGGATGAGAAACGGTCAAAGGAGCCGTTTACAGGCCGAGATCTGGTAACTAATGACGAGACATCAGATTCTGTAAACTCGGAAATTTCCAGGAGTTTTAAGATCAGGGTCGGAGAGGGAACAATTGCTGGGATAGAGGGTGAAGGTTGACACTGGGCAGAGATACTGTTGCTTTGGCAGTGGGGCACAAAGCAAATAATGAAAAAAACCGTTAACAACACCGCCCGCGATGAAAAGGAACCAAATATAGAGGCGACGTGTCGGGCAATGGGCCCTCTTCAAAGCACGCATCTCGATGCGATTGTCACCTCCCTTACGTCCGATAGATGGCAGAATAGTCTCGCAGGAATCCGCACTGACGGAGAGCGGTGGCGTAGCGGTGAGCACGCTGTGCCACCAACACGGCGACCCAAGTTCGATTCCCGTTCACGGCCCGCACCAGTGATCATTATCTGAACGGGTCCTGGACCTCCCTTAGGACTACTCAACCATAAACAAGTACCTGGTGTGGGATTTAAACATCAGCATTGGGGAGACAAAGGCGGCCGGGCGTGGCGCTAACCCCACCACTCCCTCGTTCATTCACAGCACACGTGGCAAGTTGGGAGTTGGGGAAGGGGGATTTGCGGCAATACGAGGCGGGCCGCTTACACACTGAAGTAACTTTCACCCCGTTTTATACCCACACTTTACCCCACCACACACACAGCGCATCCGCGGCTTGTGGGAGAACCGAACCCCTTTACATTACTGGAAAGCGGTCGATTCCCGGCTCGGGTGCCGCCTGTCTGGCGAGTTCTCTCTCTTTCGGTGTCAATGTGAGTTTTCGCCAGGTACTCCGGTTTCCTCCCAGAGTCCATATACATGCTGCTTAGGTTAATTGACTACATTTCCCACCGCTGCCCTCAGACGTTGTAATGTGCTTACCCTTCCCCTCTGGACAACTGTTAAAAAGAGCTATATATCTCAACGGTTTCTTGAGGCTTAAACACAAACTGAAATAATAATTAGCATATCTAAAGCGCTTTTCACCCGAGGGTCACAATGCGCTGCACAGAGCTGTGGAGAGAGACGGCACGTCAACAATAACATGAAGTAAAATAATGACAATAAATCAACGAAGGGAGAAGTGTTCCTGAACAGGCACAGGTCAACAGCGCCCCATCATCCAATCACACAGCAGTGATTAGCATCAACAATCCCAGCCAGGGAGAGACTTCAAAGCCATTGGGAGCAAGACTAGGTAATGAGTAATTAAAGTGATCGCTCTGTTCCTCTCAATCAACATCGCTCGTCTCGTTTTGAAGCGGATGATCTCACCTCGGGGTACTGGGCCACGCGGGGTGCAAAATGCACGGAGCGTCCACACATCCTGGGGCCCGAGGCAAAATGCAATGATGATTTCTTTATTCTTAGCTCGAGGCGATTTAATGGAGAACGCAGCAGTAAGTCGAGCGTTCTTGTACACGTGATTAATCAAGAGAGCGAGAGAGAGAGTGTTTACGAGTGCTCTCCAAAGTTGCTCTTTTGGAATAGCAGGAGAGCGGCACCGCTATGCGATGCCTCCTAACCTGGAATCTCGACATCGGAGCATCGAGCTGCTGAATAAGAACGTAATACATTTACCTGGGCGGGCGGCACGGTGGCCCAGTAGGTAGCGCTGTCGCCTCATAGCAAAAAGGGTGCCTTTCTGTGTGGTGTGTGCATGTTCTCCCCGTGTCCCGCGTGGGTTTTCGCCGGGCACTCCGGTTTCCTCCCACAGTCCAAAAAACATGCTGCTGCATAGGTTGATTGACTTGCAGATTAAATTGCCCGCAGTGCCCGGTGATAGACTGGCGTCCCATCGTGGGTATATCACTGCCTTGCGCCCTGTGTCTGCCGGGATAGGCTGCGGCTCACCGCGGCTCACCGCGGCTCTGTACAGGACTCAGCGGTTTTTGACAATGAATGAATGGACAGTGACTTTTCTGCTCACTCGAAATGACGACGTTGCGTTCCAAACATCCGCTGCCGAGAGCGCAAAAGTAGCTTCCTTATGAGAGTGAGAGCTATCGTTTCGGGACGGCCGTACCGAACGCCCCTCTTCGCGTCTAACTTATTTTTTGACACACCGGCAGTGATAACCAGGGAGGCCTCGCCGGGGTTGAACCGCCGACTTGTGCGACACCGCCCGGATGGTGGAGAGAGAACGTGAAGTGGGTAGTGAAGTCCGTTTAGCTATGTTGCTCTTTTCAACAGTTGTCCAGCGGGGAGGGGCAAGCAACTTATATCTCCGGTAGTGTGTATCTATTTATTCATTCATTTATTATCAATGCCCGCTTAATCCTGTGAAGGGTCGGAGGGGCGGAGCCTATCCCGGCCGACGGAGGGCGCAAGGCGGAGGAATATCCAGGATGTGATATCAGTACTTCGCAGGGCACACTTTTTGGGGCAATTTACTCAGCAGGACAATTAACCTGGACAGCAGCGTATCTTTTGACGGTGGGAGAAAACCGGAGTACCCGGCGAAAACCCACGCGGGCACGAGGAGAGAGAACCCGCAAACTCCACACGGAGAGGCACCCGTGCTGGTAATCAAACCCGGATCCTTCTTGCACGGGTGGGTTGGGGGGGGATACCGGTGGGGGCGAGGCAGTCTGAAGCCGCGCGGATTAACATAGCAGAGGTGAACGGTGGTATTGAGGAGAGGAGAGCGGGGAGAGAGGGAGACAGCGGGGAGAGAGCGGGGGGAGAGAGAGGAGGGAGGCGGGAAGGGGGGGTCTATCAATGGGGGAGACGGAGTTGGCAGCAGCTGCCGTCCAATGAGAAATGCTCACCACGGGGGGGTGACGCCAGATCGGG
>JAZEWT010000013.1:9925684-9943389 GCA_036362905.1 Mordacia mordax
CCCCCCCCGCCTATATATCCCCGCGGCCCCTTCTAGCGAGTTCTAACCGACGTCACCCCACGTGGCTTTGCCCCCCCTCTACAGTAAGAGTCCCCGCAGACTGTTCTGCTCGTCCCCCACGTGGCGTTGGTCCCCCCTCAACAGTAAAAGTCCCCTCTCCCCAATTCCTTAACTCTGCAGTGTCATTGCCAGGTTGTGCCCCATCAGTGTGTCCGTTCATCGTGTTAAATTATCATTATCCTGTACAGGGTCGCGGGAGGGGGGGAGCCTATCCCGACAGACAGAGGGCGCAATGCGAGGCTGTACTCAGGATGTGACACCAGTACATCGTAGGGAAATCGAGGCAATTTACTCAGTTGGCCAATTCACCTAGGCAGCGCTGCGTCTTCGGACCTGTGAGAGGAAAACGGAGTACCCGGCCAAAACCTACGCGGACAAGGGGAAAGAGAGAGAACTCGCAAACTCCGCACAGAAAGGCACCCGAGTCAGGAATCGAACCTGGGGATTTCTTGCTGTGAGGCAGCTGCGCTACTCACTGCGCTACCACCGCACCACCCTCTGTGGTGTTTAATGAACGATCTAAACAACAACAGCAAGGACGGGTACGTCTTATAATCCGCACAGTTCGAGATCAAAACAAGCCTGAACATGCTCGTCCATTCATCAGCCTTTTACAGACACCCTCTCAGCTTCCCACGATAGTTGGCCAGGGAGCGCCGGAGCGCCCGCCTACCTGCAGAACTGACAAGACCCTTGACCGTTTAAAGATAACATTCCACGAGTGCATAAACAACCCGCAGGCGTAACAACAACAACAGCACAGAGCGGCATTCATCAGCGCGGCTCATTCATTCCCGCAGGATTCCAAAAGCGACAAAACGAAGCTCCTGCATTGTAATGGGGCGAGGCGTGATCTCCATGCGAAGTGCGATGTCGTGTTGCTTGCTGTAGGCTGCCGCCGCAGGCTGCCGCCGCCACAGGCGACAACAGCCCGCACAGTTGCCACTTCGTGCGCTATGAATCTGGGCAGCTCTTGCTAAACCAGAGCCCTGAACGCGCTCAGCTATTAGACCGAGCCAGCTATCAATCAGATCGAGCCAGCTGTGCCGCGATACTTTCTGAGTTGGTGTGAGGTTTGGCGATTATTGGTGATTTTAATGATTATGGGGCCCTTGGTAAAATTCAGTGATGCAATGAGTCCCGTACAGGTGAGAAGGGGGCACGTGATACGACGGTAATGGTCAGAAATTTAAGTCACTTTCTATCACGCTTTGGTGGCAGGTAAAAGCTGCAGATTGACAATGTTATTGAGAATTGCTCTTCAGAGTTGCTCTTTCGGAATAGCTGTATCGAACAGATGTGGCAAGCAGTTCTCATGGCACATCGAGTCGTACAGACCCACGTCGGTACAATGTTGATGATCACAGCAGGCTAGTGGTGGCGCAGTGAGTAGCGCTGCTGCCTCACAGCGAGATTGTCCTAGGTTCGATTCCCGTCTTGGGTCCCATTCTGTGTGGAGTTTGCGAGTTCTCTCTCTCTCCGTGTCTGCGTGGGTTTTCGTCGGGTACTCCGGTCTCCTCTCATCGTTATAAGGAGCGCTGCTGCCTAGGTTAATTGGCCTGTTGAGTAAATTGCCCCAAAACGTTCCCTGCGGTGTACTGGCGTTACATCCCGGGTGTGGTCCTGCCTTGCACCCCGTGTCTGCCGAGATAGGCTCCGGGCCCCCACGACCCTGTACAGGATTAAGCGGGTACTTGACACCGAGCTGTGGAGTCTCTCGGGCCGAGTGTGGCCCGCAGGCCCCGTGGTCGCACCGCGCTGTGGGGGGGTATTATTTCATTATTTAGTTTCACGAGTGACAGCGAGAGGAAGGCTGTCCTCTGCGCGGTATTGATCCACTTGCGCTGGTAGAGTCACGTCATCACGAGACAGGGTCTCTCTACTGCTGGTTGGAGGCTCCATCGTCATTCCATCACTCACGTCGTGATCTTTGCCGTGACATTTTAACTCAAGGACAGTTTCTCTACGGATTTTTTAAAATACACGCGATCATTCTTAAAATATAAATGCAGCACAATGTCAAGCCTTAGCAGGCCAATAAACCTAAGCAGCAGCATGTCTTTGGACGGTGGGAGGACACTGGAGTACTCGGCGAAAACCCACGCGGACACAGGGAGAGAGAGAGAGAGAACACGCAAGCTCCGCATAGAAAGGCACCCGAACCGGGTATTGAACCCGGGTTCTTGTTGCTGTGAGACGACAGCGCTACTCACTGTGCTACCACCGAGCCTTCTACCATCGTTTCGCCTCCTACTGCAGCCTCGCAACAAGAATCCCCAGGGTCCAACTCCGGGCATCGGCGAAGGACTGGCGTCCCGTCGTCGGGTGTATTCCTGCCTTACGCCCTGTGTTTCCGGGATAGGCTCCGGCTCACCGTGACCCTATATAGGATTAAGCGGTTTCAGATAATGAGATGAGATGAGAACTCCGGGCATTGGGTGCAGACTCTCTGTGCGCAGTTTGCGAGTTCTCTCTCTCCCCGTGCCTGCGTGAGTTTTCGCCGGGTACTCCTGTTTCCTCCCACCATCCAAACGCACGCTACTGCCTATGTTAATTGAATTACCCCAAAAAGTGTGCCCTGCGATGTACTGGCGTCACATCCTGGGTATGGCCCCGCCTTGCAGCCTCTGTCGGCTGGGATAGGCTTCGCCCCCCTCCCCCCCTCGCGAACCTGTACACAATTAATCGGGTATTGATAATGGAAGGAGAGCGTCCGTCTACCATCACCTGCGTTCCCCACCAGGCGTTCACTCAAATCTCCCTGGGGATTCCGTTTTCTCTCCTCCCACTGACGCAGAGGGTACAGTCCCCCTGTCTCTGTCTCTCTCAGTCCCCCTGTCTCTCTCAGTCCCCCTGTCTCTCTCAGTCCCCCTGTCTCTGACAGTCTCTCTCTCAGTCCCCCTGTCTCTCTCAGTCCCCCTGTCTCTCTCAGTCCCGTACAGCCCACGCACGGTGTGTCCCGGTTTTTATACCTCTCAGGTGGCAACCCCGAGGGACATGACGAGGGGGGGGGGGGTTCTGTGGTAACGGCCACGTGGACTGCGGCCCGCGTCGCGCCCCACGAGGATGCACCCGGGTTACTGAACGCACGGCCCACACAACAGGCAAAGCTCGCCTAGGTAGTCACACGCGGCTGTCGGGGCAAGTGCTTGTCAGCCAGAAACTATGGAGGCACACGAAGGCGGTGTTGTGTGACCAGCATCATACCCAGACGGCCGCCTTTATTTCCCCAATGTTGATGTTTACACACAGCGTTTGGTGTTAGTTTATGACTGAGTCGACCTAGGGGAGCGCTCAGGACCGGTCAAGGTAACAGTCACTGGTGCTGGCCGTGAGCTAACCGCTGCACCACGTTTCCACAATGACACAAAGACATGAACACAATGAGGCGCCTGAAAACATGTACATGCGCGTGTGAAGCATTAACACACAACTACAGATGGCAATACACACACCAGTTAGCCTAAGACAAAGAGCCCTACCTATAGTTGTACCAGACTGCAAGGCAAGGTCTTTTAGCGAGCACACCCTCAATACACTAAGTCGGCGTTGCTTGAAAACCAGCTGACAGCAGTCTGTATGAGTGCTTGCGCGTGTGTCGGGGGAGCGGTGGCGCAGCGGATAGCGCGCCGCGCCGTGAACCCGGCGAGCCCCGGTTCGATTCCCGTTCACAGCAACCGCCGTTGGTGGCGATTTTCTGGGCCGGTGCTTGGCCTCCCCCAGATTGACTCGGCCTCGAATGTCAGAGCTTGCCCTGCCGGTCTGTTAAGGCTGCACGGGGCTGATGTTTTGTGTCCGCGGCAGTGCGGGATGGGGAGGCTCTGCGACCCGGAGCCCCCGGCCAGCGATCTGCGAGTGGACGCTGACGCCACCGACATCGACAGCCGACCCAGCTCCGGTGAGCGGCCGCTGGCGGTTTCGATGTGCACGAGGACTGGCACACGCGCCGTGGTGACGTCACCGCCACTCAGTGGCACATGGCTTGCGGAGGAGCGGTGGCGCAGCAGTTAGCGCTCGGGGCTACAAACCCGGTCATCTGAGTTCGATTCCCGCTAACGGCCACCAATGCCAATTAAAAATTTCTGAACCGGTCCTGGGCCCTCCCCTAGGTCGACTCAGTCTCAAACGAGTACCTGGTGCAGTGTGTAAACATCCCCACTAGGGAGACAAAGGCGGTCGGGCGTCATGCTGGTCACCCATTGCCATGTGCACCTTATTGGCTGTCACCGGTGCTCGCTGACAGCTCTTGACTCTACAGTCTGTTTAGGCTACACGGGGGATCTTTGTCTTTGCGTGTGTTTGAAGGGCAGTGGTAGTGTAGTGGTTGTGCTCAGGAGAAGCAACTTCTCACACGAGGAGACTGTTGGGAACCCAGCATCCTCTCCACACCCCCGTGCATTGTTGAAGCTCCATTCAGTATCAACACCCACTTAATACTGTACAGGGCCATGGGGGGGGGGGCAGAGCCTATCCCGGCCGACAGAGGGCGCAAGGCGGGGCTATACCCAGGATGTGACGCCTGTACATCAGAGGGCACTGGGGGTAATTTACTCAGCAGGACAATAAACCTAGGCAGCAGCGTGTTTTTGGATCGTGGGAGGAAACCGGAGTACCCGACGAAAACCCACGTGGACACGGGGAGAGAGAAAGAGTGAAACATAAATTCCACACAGAAAGGCACCCGAGCCAGGAATTGAACCGGGGAACTTCTTGCTGTGAGGCGACAGCGCTCTCACTGCACCACTGCTCTGCCCAGGGCAGGTATTCTGCTAATATTATTTTAAAAAAGACACGAACAAATGTATTCTGACGAATAGGGGAGAAGTGCTGGTGCAGTGGCAACTGTCACGATGCTCTAAACCCGACAATGTCCAGCTTTTGGCTACAGTTGTCGTCTCAGTGGAGAGTGAGACCTGAAGTTTGGAAGTCTGAACCGCTGCCACCGCCTCCCCTCCACGCAGGCTTCTACTCGATGAGCGAGGATGGATCCCTCTCGCTCTCCAACTCCTGCAGCTCCATCTCCAGCTCGGGTCTGGCTCCTGCTCCACACCCAGCGTCATCATCATCATCATCGGCGGCGGCGGCGGCGCCATCGGTCCCAGTTCGTCTCCGCCGTCCGGCTGCACGGCCCAAGCCTCAGGAGAGGCCTCGTTCGGCCGTGGAGCTGCCCTCGTTCCTGAGAACGTCCGGGCAGCAGCAGAATCATCATCAGCATCATCATCAGCAGCAGCAGTGGCAGCAAGTGTCGCGATCGCCAAAGGACAAAGCCGGGTCGACTAGGCCGCAGTCGTCATGTGAGTTTCTCGAGTCACTGGACCGGAGGCCACTCGTCTCGGAAGTAGCTCTGCAGCATCTGCTTGTTGGGGGGGGGGGACGTTCTGTTTGAAGCGCTCGTGAAATCCAGCTGTGTGTTTCCCAACGCAGTTACCAACACCCGTGCAGAATCCATCGCCGTATATTCACTTTACTACCGGCATCCACGGCTCGATCTATAGGAATTTGCTCTTTCGAGATAGCCGTGGCTTACATTGCCCCTCTCCCCTTCACGATGATCTGCCCCCTACATTGGAGAAGCTCGATGCTACTTTTAAGGTGGGCAGCCCGATATGGCAACCCGTCAAAAAGCAAGCTCTCGGGAGTAACTTTACCTTATCAATTGATCCGGACACATTCCTGAGAAACGATCTGGGTTTGACGCTCACGCGGGTGACATCCACCTGTGTAGCAGGGCTCGTGTGGAAAATGATGGTCCACAGCAGTGCAGATCAGAGCTCACATCACAGCGGTGTCAGAAGTAGTTATTTCTTGTCTCCTATGGCAGTGGGTCGCCAACCGGTCGATGTGATCAAAAGGTCGATCTCAGAGTTTTGAACTGTTGTTCGTAATGTAAGATGTATATGAGAGGAAGAGAAAATGGGAAAATCCGAGATTCTGTACGGTGACTGCATTTAAAACTGTGGCGGCCATAGGTCACAATTGCAAGCTGTTGGAGATAGTATGCAGCAGGCATGCATTGGATAGTGTGCAGCAAGCATGCATGGATCGTGTGCAGTAGGCACGTATGGATATAGCGAAGCAAGCACGCACGGATAGCACGCAACAAGCACGCATGGATAGCGCGCAACACGCACGCATGGGTAGAGTGCAGCACGCACGGATGGCGCAGCACGCACGGATAGAGCGCAGCATGCATAGCGTGCTGCACGCATGCACGGATAGTGTGCAGCACGCACAGTGTGCAGCACGCACAGGTGTCACGCTCAGAGTAGGTGAATACTATGCATAGCGTGCGTTTTTTGGAGTTTTAGTCGAGTAACATTTTTAAGCTATAGGTTTTATTTGCCAGTGTACAAATGTAAAAGTAGAACAGGTTTTTACCATTTCTGGCAATTATACAGGTGTTAAGATCTTAAAACACCTTAATAGACACATTTCACAATGTGTCTAGATTGCAAAAGCCACACATACTTGTAGCAAAATATCCAAACAGGAAGCTTCGATAGCAATGCATATGTTATAAGAGTAAAATGTTTGTTCACGGGCAGAACCCGTGTTTGCGTTTTTTCAATTCTCAGTGCGCACGCCGCTGTCGAGCGGATCGTCGTGTTGCCGACGCGACGGCGGCAATCCCGCGCTGCTCCGCCACGCCGTTCGAATTCCCATAAATATTTATTTTTCGCTCGGCAGGCGAGCTCGGCGACGACTCACTCCCTGGCCCGGCCCGTCGCCCGGCTGGCGACGCCGACCGGCGTTTCCGCCGCGACCTGCGCTCGCGCGACGGCTGCGAGGTGTACCGCTATCCGAGTCCGCTGCACGCCGTCGCCATGCAGAGCTCTGCGTTCCTGCACCTGCACACCGACGCTGCCGGCGGCGCTGCCCCCACCACTGCCACCGCCGCCGCATCGCCCGGCCGCAAACCCCCGACGGGCGATGGCGGTGACGACGAGCGAAGTACGCCGGTCGCAGCACCGGCCGGCGTGGACAAGGTGAGTGCCTACATCTTCGCTTTGCTGAAGAGGTGCGGGCAAGAGGCGTGGAGGAGGGCGTCTGGGGCGGGCGCCGCCGCCAAAGGGACGGTGCCCAATGCCGCCAGGCTGGCACCGGCGGCGTCTACCATGGAAGCTGGCGCCCGCGGCTGCCCCATCACCAATCTAAGCATGCGGCACAAGCATGGCACGGCGGCGCCGGCCGGCGGCACTGACGGTGGTGCCAGGGTAGACCTTGCATTGGGCGGGAGCAGCACGAAGCTGGCGCACGTCCTCCGCGCCTGCACGCTGCCGGCGCTCGTGCGGCCTGCGTCCATCGCTCACTTTGACACCTCGCGTTTCCACGACGACGACGACGATAGCAGCGGTCCTGGCGACGGCGCCGGGCGCCGGTGGGCAGCGCCGCCCGGCTCGCGGCGACAACTTGGCGCCGGTGATCATCGCCCCCCTTCGAGGAAATCACCAAACCAACAGCAGCAGCAGCATGCGGACAGGGAGCGGGAGTGCCGCCGGCAGGCGCTGGCGTCCGTCTCGATGGACCTGCGCCCACAGAGCGGCGCCGGCTGGTGGGGCGCGGGAGCCGCCGAGCCGGCGACCGGCGCCCATTCCGCGACCCCCAGCGGCACCGTGGGCTGGCAGCAAGGCGAGCTCGGCCGCCCGCAGTACCAGCAGCGAGTGGCGCGTATCTGCAAGCTCGGCCACGGCAGCTGGGCCGGCTCGCTGCCCAAGTCGCTGGACCTGCGGAGTGCCGGCTTCCCGCATCGCCACGACGACTGCGGTGGCGGCGCCTCCACGCGGCCATCCTCGTCGTCCAAACGGCACCGCCTGCGCGATGGCGTCGAGCTAGTGCGCCAGAGCTTCCGGCTGTCGGGGCGGCGCCGGCGCGTGGTGGGGGAGCGTGCCAGCTCCGAGCTGGACGTGTCTGGTGGACGGCGCCCGTCGGCGGAGAGGGAGGAACCGGCAGGCGCCACGCCGGCCTTCGACTACCGCCGGCGCATGGTGCTGCACCCGTCGGAGGCTCGCGGCGCCGCCGGTGGCGGACACCGGCGGTGGCGCTCAACCACGGAGATCGCTCGCGGTGGCGGCGACGTCGGAATGGCGCCAACGCAGTGGCCATCGCGCGCATGCTCCCGCGACAGCGCTTGGAGCCCCGTGCACGCCGCGTGGGCGCACGCGGAGCCCAGCCTCGGTTACCCGGCCAACGGTTTCCCTGGCAAGCCACTGCAACGCTCGGCCATTGCTGAGATGAGCGAGGACGACGAGGTGGACGACAAGGTGGACGACGAGGTGAACGGGGACGACGGGGACGATGACGAAGAGGTGGGCACAAGACGGGGTCGATTTCCCACTCGCGACCACTCCGAGATGGGCCCCGGCCGGTCGGACGCCAGCACTGGCCACCGCGGAGACGAAGAACCTGGTTCTGGGCAGCGCTGCGGTTCGACTTTCGTGTTCCGCTCCCACTCTTCCAGTTCCGGATCCGCGGAGGGGCCGCACAGCCCGCCACGCCGGGCTTCCCAGCAGGCCGCCGCGCCGTCTGCAATCCGGCGCAAGATCCGGCAGCGGATTGCGACCGCCTCTCTCGCCGACGCAACAAACAAGGCTCGCGCGGCGTTGTAGCGACGCGAGCGGAGGCCTCCGGCGGTCGCGTGGAAAGGAAAACCGGGGGCTTAACTTAGGCCGCCCAGGGGTGCAGCCGCCTGGCCAGACGACCGACGTTTCGCGCCCACATGCCTCGAGCTCCGTCGAGGACCGAGTTTGTAATATTTCCCAACGGGGAGGGGTAAGCGAGATACAACATCTCAGGGCTTTCGTGGCAATTTAGTGGGCAGGGTATTAACCTACACAGCAGCATGTCGTTGGACTGTGGGAGGAAACCGGAGTGTTCAACGAAAAACCCATGCGGACATAGGGAGAGAAATAGAGAGAGGTAGAATGCAAACTCTATACAGAGAGGCGACACCCGAGCCAGGAATCGAACCTGGGCCCTTCTTGCTGCGAGGCGACAGCTATGTACCTCCATGGCCCCCTTAACGTGCGAGAAACATCTTCAAGGAACGCAGGTTTGACTGCTAAATCGGAATCGGACGCTGTGTTTTTGGGTGGCGGCAACAGTCCATGTCGTTTTTTAGCGCAGCGATTTTATTCTAGCGGCCACTAGCGGCTGGCTCCAAGGTTAACGTGACGACCCAGACCTCTGCCGTCCAATTTGCCCTCCCTCTCTTTGTAGCTGTGCCCCCTCCCCCACCTGACACTTTGGGTTGCGGTGTCGCTTCACCTCCTGCACGCTCGATTCTATGCCACCATACCGACAGCGGTGCAAACGACCGGTGATGAGGTGTGGACCGCAGCGGTCGATGGGAAAGGTTGACGACGGTCGCTGGTGAACGAGCTTGTCCGCCAACAACACCGTCGTAGCCTGACAGAGACACGGCTCCACAACAGGTGATTGGTGCTCAGAGGCAGACTGGAGAAGGGCCATTGCATGGAACATCATCACCTTCTATTTATTATTCGTTTTAAGACCACAGTGTTGTTGCCGAACGTGCGACTGCGCCACTGCGCCACTGGCAACGCAACGGCAGTCGCTGAATTATCCATCTAACACTGGAGGTTAGGAGCAGCATCCGTCCCAGATGAACGGCGATCGACCTTCGATGATCGCGAAGATTGAGAGCGACGATGACGACGACGACAGTGATGATAACCAGGATGGTCTGCCTGTCACACCCACCGACTCACCCACTGACTCAACCACTAAATCACCCACCGATTCACTTACTCGCTCACCCACCCACTCCACTCTCTCTCATGCCCCACCCACCAAGTCGCCTGCTTTCCGAACCAAATATCTCAACACGGTTTATTTAAAAGTGATATTTAATTCATCGAAGCCTTATAATTGTGCCGACAGCACTATGCAATCGCCGGCAGGTGCCTGGCTCTGCCCTTAGGCCTAGACTCACGCACTGCGCACGCCGTTTATTTAAATACACGTCACGTTTTGTTGTTCTTTTGCCATTGCTGCAGCGGCTGTTGTCGATGTTTTGAGAGCGGTGCTGTGTCGAGGTGGCCTGTAGGGTCGTCACCCCGGCGTCACGAGACCCGGGATGAAAAGAATCGGGGAGAGAGGGGACTGCGCGGCGCGTGACTGGCAACAACCCGGACCTGTTCCGTGAAGACTTAGATTCACCGGCAGCGGAATAAGAGCTGCCGCCTCCTCAAAAAGGATGACGATCCAAGAGAAGGTGGGACAGGTGGAAGCCATGGTTTGGCCTCTGATGCAGCACCGTTGAGAAGGAGGAGGAGCAGTTCAGCAAGTGTACTCCACCTGTTCCATCTGTGTATAGGAGAGAGTTCCTTCATGTGTGGAGTTTGCTACGGGCACTCCGAATTCCTCCTGCATAATGCTCATGAAAAATGTTTGATAATATCTTAATATGGAGAGGACTGTAGAGCTCGGGCACTGTGGTACTTCCTCTGTCCTCCTCTGAGTAGCCCTCTCTTGATGAGTGGATACTGTGCAGCGGTGGCGCGATGCGCGCTCACATCGCTGTTATGATTTTACACTCGTTGTGATGTCGTCGTTGTGTTCGCCGTGATGTCGCCGTGACGTTGCTTTCGAACCAGAGTCAATTGGCGCGGGACGTTGATGAATTTAGTTGCTTAAAAATAAAAATAAAACCCCAAGAAAGACGCCAGAACTTGACCCCATGAATACTTGCATAGCCGACGTGCTATGAAGCGCGCGTGTGTGTGTGTTTGCGCGTGTTTACTCTGGACAATAGAAGACTTAGCGAGGCGCCAGCTCGTAGTGTTTGTCTTTCCTTGGCCCCGCCCTGCGTAGCCACTTGGGGAATCTTGGGTCGGTCCGTCCACTCTGTGTGGCTGGCGGACTTTCCGCCTTCCTCTGCCAGGATTAGCGACAGAGGCTGGCTGAGGTCTAAATTCCGTTCACCGTAACACGAGATGGGGTGGCACGTTGACGTAGTGACTAGCACTGCCACCTCACAGCAAAGAAACCCCCGGGTTTGATTCCTGGCTCGGGTATATTTCTGTGTGCAGTTTGCACGCTCTCCCCGTGTATGCGTGGGTTTTCGCCGGGTAATCCGGTTTCTTCCCACAATCCACAGACATGCTGCTGCTTAGGTTAACTGGCCTGATCACTAAATTACCCTGACTTGCACTCTGTGTCTGCCGGGATAGCCTCCGGTGCCCCTGCAACCCTGTAAGTTCCATCTCTCGCCACCGGTGGTCAGTTCATTTTGCTGTTGGTAACACAACCAGCAGAGTATAGAGCACGTACTTGCACCCCCGAACACGTCAATTGGCGGCCAGGAACAATCAGCACCAATTCTCGAATTGAGCAAGGCGATGAAAGTTTGGGACAGGAGGAGGAACAATTAGGATGTCTACCCACCCACCACCCACCACCCACCACCCCCACCCCCCACTCTCCTCAACTCTGTGGCAATGAGCGATTTATTAAGTGGGAAGAATTGTGCCTCCTGCACCAAGGACCCGCGCCACGTTCATATCTAAGTCCATTTTACGCCACTGTTTTACACGGACATCCTGCTACTTGATCATCTCCAGTGTTAAACTAGCAGAGTGCCCGCCCGAGGGACTATCGTATTCCAAGCCTGTAACATGTTCGTCTGACGTCTCTTGTTGACATCTTCTGTGGGCATGAGAACGATCTCGAGTTGTGGGGCCTTAGTTCAAATGCCAACAGGCGCAGTTGCACAGCCTGCGCACTCGATAACTATATCGCCAACACGTTTGGTGGATGAAAATCTAATCGCACGTTTCCTGCGGTTAGATGTTTATTAATACAGCAGAGAATGCCCAGTGAGCTTGCAAGCTCTGGATGCGGGTTTCCAGCAACAACCGATGGAACTGAGCAACGCAACAAGGTATAAACTCACACGGTAACACAACGAATTTACCCCATTAGGTTCCACCATCACAGACAAAGAACCCCCGTATAGCTTTAATCGACTGTAGGGTAAGGGCAGTTAGCAAGCACCTATGAAGGTCGATACGGTACACGAAGAGGTGGGGGACCAGCACCACGCACGGCCGCCTTTATTTCCATAGTGGCAGTGTTTATACACTGCACGAGGTACTCACTTGAGGCTGAGTCAACCTAGGAGAGGCCTAAGACCAGTTCATAAAATCGTCACTGATGTTGGCCGTGCGTGGCATTCGAACTCGGGTGGCCAGATTTGTAGCCTAGCGATCTAACCGCTGGACTACCGCTCCTCCCTTTCCTCACCACCACCACCACCACCACTGTGGTTGCCACATCGGAGGCACTGAGGGACATATCTCGCGTGGAGTCCCAGAGACAGACCACTGCACCCCGCACACGCAGTAAAACACCCAGAATAAATGATGCGCGCTCCGTGGAAATTACAATTTCTGAAAAACTTCAACAACACGTTCTCCAAACCGGAGGACCAACTCGAAACACGTGGCAGCAACCCCACTACCACCACCAACAACAATTAACAACAGAGCGTGATGCCACCCGGCCGCTGAGTTGGGTTTGCGCCTCATGCCAGCCGCAGTGTTTCCGCTTCGTTGGAGGGGAGACCGGGGCTGATCCTGGGGGGGGGGGGTGGAGTGACCCGGCGGGGTGAAACCGGTCCGACCGGGCAGGCAGGTTCCTGCTCCTGCTGCTGTTGCTACGGGGCTACACACACGGGCCCTCGAGCGGCCCCGTGTGTGCAGTCCGTGAGCCCAAGCGCACATCGATACCACGTGTCATCATCATCACCATTAAAATGACAAGGTTTGTGACGGGCGGCACGGTGGCGCAAAGGTAAACATCTGCACCTCACAGAGAGGAGGAGATCCCGCTCCAGGCGTGATTGTGTGTTCTCTCCCCCTGCTCTGCGTCGGTTTCCTCTGGGTTCTCCAGCTTCCTCGCACAGCAACAACACTCCATGCTAAGTGATAGATAACATCATAATGTACACGGCGCGGTGTCTGGCGTGTTGGCGCCGGCTAACCGCGGGGTTCAAGTTCTACCCCCCCCCCCTTTAGCAGAGCAATTCGGTGCATTTTAAATTCAAAATTTAAAAGAAAATTTATGAAATGCTCGTAATCGCCCTTCTTTCGGTATAGCCATGTCCGAAAGAGTAGCTTTGTAAAGCAAATTGGACATCCAAATTTGGCACTTTCTTCCTATTTCCATTATATTAGTGACACGTGACATTTAAACCTCACTATCATTATCAATACCTGCTTAATACTGTAGAGGGTCGCGGCAGGCCGGAGCCTATCCCGACGGACAAAGGGCGCAAGGCGGGGCTATACCCCGGATGTGACGCCAGTACATCATAGGGCACTGGGGGCAATTTACTCAGCAGGCCAATAAAGCTGGGCAGCAGCGTGTCCTTGGAAGGTGGGAGGAAACCGGAGTATCCGGCGATAACCCCATGTGGACACGGGGAGAGAGAGAACACACAAACCCCATACAGAAAGGCAGCCGAGCCGGGAATCGAACCTGGAACCTTCTTGCTGTGAGGCGTCAGCGCTACTTACTGCGCCACAGCGCCCCACGCATTGTAACCTGCTTTATAACAATTGCGCATAGTCAGCAAAACTTCCTGAACAAAAATAATGACGCATTTGACTGTCCACCTGTACGAATAATGTATATGTTCAATCATCGAGGAAAATAACATCGAGTCTCAGGACTCATTGTCAGGAGGTTCCTGCCGCTCCTACGTTGGTTTTGTGTTTTTAATATACTGTTGAGTGTTTTGAGAATAGTTCTCAAGAACTGCTCTTTAGGGATAACCGTGTCGAGCGCTCCTCCTCTCTTCTTCGTGACGTATCGCCTCCCACATTCGAGGCATCACCGGGCTCATGCAACGTCGCGAATAAGAGAGGAGGAACGCTCGATACGGCTATCCCGAAAGAGCAGTTCGAATACATAGACCTGTGAC
The DNA here is from genome assembly GCA_036362905.1 of Mordacia mordax. Classification (NCBI taxonomy): domain Eukaryota; kingdom Metazoa; phylum Chordata; class Hyperoartia; order Petromyzontiformes; family Petromyzontidae; genus Mordacia; species Mordacia mordax. Next base: position 9,939,690 of record JAZEWT010000013.1, read on the forward strand.
TAGCCTCCGTCGATATTTCAACGCAGAGAGTTCCAGACATTGAGTGACCGCTTTCTCGCTCGCTCGCCCTGTGGAATAATAACAACAACAACAGATATGTTCAGACAATACCGGAGTCTGCTTTCGCCTGTGGGGTCAGAGATCGAACTGAGTGGATTGTGTTTGGGTTTTACGCCCTGATGACAGGAGGAAGAAGGAGAGGGAGGAGGAGAGGGAGGGAGAAGAGGGAGGAGGAGGAGAGGGAGGAGATGGGAGAGGGGAGGGAGGATAGGAAGGGATGGGTTTTGCGCGTAGTGGTGTGGGGAGCGGTGGGGTAGTGGTTAGTGTGCCGCGCTATAAAGAAATCGAATCCTGTTCACGGCCAACATCAGTGACGATTTTCAGATCCGGTCCTGGGCCTCCGCTAGGTCGACTCAGCCTTGAATGAGTAACTGGTTCGATGCGTAAACATCGCCATTTCAGCAAAAGAAAGCGGCCTGGCGTGATGCTGGCCATCCACCCCCTCGTGTGCCATTCCGGCTTTAATAGCCGCTACTCGCTAACGTCACTTGATCTTAAGTCCCGTCAGGCTATACGGGGGTTCCTTATCTTTACCTTTGCTCCTGTGGAGGAGGGTTGGGAGCGGTGGTGCAGCGGTCTGCGCACCAAGCGACGATTCCAACTCAAGGCCACAAGCGATTATTCGAACCGGTCCTGGAGACACAGCGCCGGGCGGCGCGGTGGCTCAGTGGTTAGCGCTGACGCCTCACAGCAAGAAGGTCCCGGGTTCGAATCTCTCGGCTCGGGTGCCTTTCTGTGTGGAGTTTGCATGCTCTCCCCGTGTCCGCGTGGGATTTCGCCGGGTACTCCGGTTTCCTCCCACAGTCCAAAAGCATGCTCCTGGATAGGTTGATTGGCTCGCAGACTAAAATTGTCCCGTAATGCCCGGCGATGGACTGGCGTCCCGTCGTCGGGTGTATTCCTGCCTTACGCCCTGTGTTTCCGGGATAGGCTCCGGCTCACCGTGACCCTATATAGGATTAAGCGGTTTCAGATAATGAGATGAGGTGAGGTCCTGAGCTACCCCCACCCTCTCGATCGACTCAGCCTCTAATGACTATCTGCTCCGGTGTCTAAACGTCATCAGCATTGGAGAGACAAAGGCGGCCGGGCATGGTGGTGGCGGCCACATAATACCGGCCTTCACAGGCTCTCTACTGACAGCACTTGCCCTAACAGTCGGCGCCGGCTATCTGGGGGATCTTTGTCTCGTCACCATTGCTGCTGCGAGACCCGGATGAGTGGCCACGCGCATAATGGAATCAATAACGCGTGTCCGGGAGACGGGGTTCGATTCCAGGCCCGGGTGCTGCTTTCTGTACCGTCCTTCCACGTTCTCTCCACGTGTCCGCGTCCGGTTTCACCGGGTACTCCGCTGTCATTCCAAACCCAAGAAACACGCTGCTCCTGCACCTGCTGACGCCTAGGACAATTGTCCTGCTCACTAAATCACCCCGGTGCGCCGCGACGGGCTGGCGTCCTATCCTGTATGTAACTCTGCCTTGCGCCCCGCGTCTGCAGGGATAGGCTCTGTCTCACCGCGGCCCTCTAGAGGATTACGTGGGCACTGAGAATTAATGAAAACCTGAGGACCGGGCATGAGCAGGCGAATCAGATGTTCAGGGCCGGCTACTTACCAGTGAGTAGCTTACGTGGAGGGAGGATTCATTATGGGCGGCACGGTGGCCCAGTGGGTAGCGCTGTCGCCTCACAGCAAGAAGGTCCTGCGTTCGAATCTCGGCTCGGGTGCCTTTCTGTGTGGACTTTACATGTTCTCCCCATGTCCACGTGGGTTTTCGCCGGGCACTCCAGTTTGCTCCCACAGTCCAAAAAACATGCTGCTGCATAGGTTGATTGGATTGCAGACTAAATTGCCCGCAGTGCCCGGTGATAGACTGGCGTCCCATCGTGGGTATATCCCTGCCTTGCGCCCTGTGTCTGCCGGGATAGGCCGCGGCTCGCCCGTCGCGGCTTGCCCGCCGCGGCTCTGTACAGGACTAAGCGGTTTCTGACAATGCGATGAGATGAGGATTCATTATGAATACCCGCTTAATCCTATACAGAATCGCGGAGGGGCGGAGCTTATGCCGGCCGACAGAGGGCGCAGGCGGGGCTATACCCAGGATGTGACGCCAGCACATTGCAGCGCACAATTTTTAGGCAATTTATTCAGCAGGTTAATTAACCTAGGCAGCGGGGTGTCTTTGGACGGTGGGAGGAAACCGGAGTAGCCGGCGAAAACCCACGCGGGCACTGGGGGGAGAAAGAGAGAGAACTCGCAAACTCCACACAGAAGGGCACCCGAGCCAGGAATCGAACCCGAGTTTTCTCATTGCGAGGCGGCAGCGCTACTCACTGCGCCACCACCGCGCCGTGGAGGCAGCAGGATGGAGGCGCGGATTTCCTCCTCCTTCAACTCATCTCGACTTTCAGAGCCGACCGGTTGCGCGCCTTTGATATCACTCGAGACGGGACCGGTCCCTCTCCCCGCACCGCGCACATACAGTCTACATACAGTCTGTATGCAGTCTGTACCCCGAGGCGTGCGCGGCGACTGCTTGGCCGAGAGTCGCTCGCGCGCTCTCGGGGAACAGGGCCAGAACTCGGCACGGGTGTTGACTCAGCTGGGAGATAGGGAGGAGAGGAAAGGAGAGGGAGGAGAGAGAGGAAAGGAGAGGGAATGAGAGCGAGGAACGAGCGCGATCGATGTTCATTCTTACAGCAGGAAGTGGCGGCACGGTGGCCCAGTGGTTAGCGCTGTCGCCTCACAGCAAGAAGGTCCCGGGTTCGAATCTCTCGGCTCGGGTGCCTTTCTGTGTGGAGTTTGCATGCTCTCCCCGTGTCCGCGTGGGTTTTCGCCGGGTACTCCGGTTTCCTCCCACAGTCCAAAAGCATGCTCCTGGATAGGTTGATTGGCTCGCAGACTAAAATTGTCCCGCAATGCCTGGCGGTGGACTGGCGTCCCGTCGTCGGGTGTATTCCTGCCTTACACCCTGTGTTTCCGGGATAGGCTCCAGCTCACCGTGACCCTATACAGGATTAAGCGGTTTCAGATAATGAGATGAGATGAGACAGCAAGAAGTACCCAGTGAGCTTGCAAGCTATGGATGCGGGATACTTATGCCCGAATTGAGCAACGCACAAACGCGTAAAACCAAATCATAAATAAACATACAGCAACGTGTGCGTAATTGAAACTCTGTCATCGTAAAAGTAAACAGTAAGACTTAAGATGAAACAATTAAACAGTCACAACACCAACCTGTACAAATATGTAACCCTAACCATAAGCACCGAGTAAACAGTAGCCACTCCAGATTACACAACACAATAAATAAATCAAAAACAAAGAAGAGCAACAGTAGCATGGGAACACTGTAAGTTATATAACACAACAAATAGAAGGCGCATATGCAAGCATTCAATTAGAGTTATTAGACCAATCAATTGATGCAAATGCAGCTGGGCCGAATTTGTGATACGAATTGTATCGAAGGCAACTCAGCGATGGTAGTGACTGCAGCCACAAAGTTCATGGTGATGTTGTTCCAACAACGAAGGGCAGCCATCACAAAAAAACCTATTCCCCGAATATCGATTTGCATCTAAGTACGTGGGCGGCACGGTGGCCCAGTGGGTAGCGCTGTCGCCTCACAGCAAG
>JAZEWT010000013.1:9943489-9975216 GCA_036362905.1 Mordacia mordax
CTCAGCTGGCCTGGGAACGCCTCGGGGTCCCCCCGGAAGAGCTGGAGGACGTGTTTGGGGTGAAGGAAGTCTGGGCATCGCTGCTTAGACTGCTGCCCCCGCGACCCGGCATCGGATAAAGCGGATGAAGATAGATGGATGGATGGATTATCTCTGCCCAGTGCTTTTCCTGGTCTGAGGCTCTGGATCGCCTTACATACTTCCTCTATAGATGGCATCTTTGCCAGTCACTCACAGGGTGTGGCTACTTCTACCATTATCTGAGGTACCACAGCCCCAGCAGGGTCACCCGATGTTGTACCCACAGTGTAATCTGATCCAGGGGGGTTCCCCTCCCCCATGGCCTTACAGAAATGCTCTGCAAACCTTAACACTTTTTCCTGGGGGTCAGAGATTGGATCAGAATTTTCCCCTTCAATAAGAGTAATAGATGCAGTGTTGCAAGTCAATCTTTTGATGTAATTAAAGAGTGATTTTTGATCACGGGCTACCGAGGTAAACTCCATCTCATCAGCAGTCCACGACCACCACTCATCCTTGCAACGCCACACAACTCTCCGAACCTCTGAGCGAAGGAAACGGTAAACCTCCTCGTTCTCGGGCGTAGGATGTCACAGGCGATAGGAGTGGGCCTACCGTTTTCTTTCGGCTAGCTTGAACACCGCCTCGGTAAACCAGGGTTTCTGGGGAGGTTTGGACCGTGTACCCAGTGCAGTCATTCCAGCTGCATAAGCCATTGTCCTAAACCTCGCCCATTTCCCCTGAGCATTGGGAGGAGTAGGGGACGATGTCAGCCCCATCTGCAAACGGTGATGAAATTCTCTTTTACAGCTTTCATAAGTTAGCCGAGACCAGGCCACTGTGGGTTTAAATGGGTATATGATCATCTGACCTCTGACCATAGGCAGTGGGGCTATGGTCAGAGGTCAGATCAGCTCCTCGGTAGGTTCTTGGTGTCAAGGACATGGGCCTGTATCCGCTGATCCGCCAATATGTAGTCCAGCAGATGGTCTTGTTTGAATCCGGTATTCACCCAAGATGTTGTGTGGATGCGCCGATGACGGAACAGCTTATTGGTTATTATGAGCCCATGGGCTGCACAGAAGTCTAGCAGCCTCCTACCTTTGTTATTGAGCTGATCTGGCCCATGCCTTCCAATCACTCCAGCCCAGGTGTCTGCATCATGACCCACACGGGCATTCAAGTCACCGAGCAGGATGACTCTATCCCGATGGTCCACTTTAGCCAACATCAGGAACAGGAGGTCATAGAAGGCATCTGACCCGTCGGCCTTGCCTGCATCCTCCACTGATGTTCATCTTCTGTGGGAGCGTAAGCCACCACCACCACTTCTTCTATTAAGAAGAGCCACTCCCTGTTGCTTGGCAGTTTGTCCCGAATGGAGGACTGTCCACCCCTCCTACTGATTGGAGCCAGAACCAGTCCACCGGACGTCCTGTATCCCACAGAGGTCCGGGTAGTACCGGTCCAGCTCCTGACAGAGGAGTGGCAACCTCTCCTCGGCCATGAGCGTCCGAACATTCCACGTGGCTTTTTATTGTTTCTGGAGGAACTCCGGGGGTTTGGCCAAGAGACGTCATAAGCATCTGTCACCCCAGGGCTTCCGGCACAAACTTGAGTGTTTCTTTATGTTTACGTGGTTTAGTGGTAATTAAATTGAAGGTGGGGGGCGGGGGGGTTACCAGCCCCCCACAGCCGTCCAGAGCCCCCTTGGCCGCTGTGGAAGCTGTGAGAGCAGCAGCCACAGCGTTACCGACTGCACCACGCGGAGGAGGGAGGTTGTTTTGCCACACACACAGACACATACGCATAGCTACACACACAGTTACACACACACACACTCCAGCACGCACGGTTACACACAAACAAGAGCCAGGATGACAGACAGCCCATTCCAACCATCGAGGCGATTGTCTGCGAATGCCTATTTTTACACCGAGCACCGTGGTACCGTGGGACTGTGTGTGGGCCACACCCAGTACCCTGGGACCTCTCTCACAACAGGGACCTTGGGCGGACTGTGACTGAGACATCTCCTGTGTCTGCGATCGCCTATTAAAGCAAACGCCCCCACCGCATAGTCTGTGTAGACAGGGCTGTGCTGATGTAAAGCGAGTGTACGGGCGGGCGCTCGTCGTTTGAAATTCCACGTTCCTATGACAGCCACGTTTGACTTGCCATGACGTGGCGCTGGGCTTGTAATGGTAATACATTAAATAAATAATTAAGCGTCGCTATCGGCGTAACTCGAGGCGCTGTGCAGAGTAAAACTACAATGGTCATAACTAACACGAGTTTTCGAAAGAGACAGAACGACCGAGGATGCCTCCAATGCTGGGTGAGAAACATCGCGAAGGAAAAAGGCAACCGGAGTACCCGGTGACAGAAAACCCGAGTGCTCTAGGAAAACCCACTCGGACGCGAGGAGAGACACGCAAACTCCACACAGAAAGGCACCCGAGCCGGGAACCACACCCAGGTCCTGCTTGCTGTGAGACAGCAGCGCTACTCACTGCGCCGCCCCCTGTAGTTTGAATAAGCTCTGTTTTTTTATAGATGTAAATATTTCACGAACAGCACTCATTCCGACATCGCGACACGGGATATATTCTATTCACTCATCTCATTTTGTCAGAAACCGCTTAGTCCTGTACAGGGTGGCGGTGGGCTGGAGCCTATCCCGGCAGACACAGGGCGTAAGGCAGGGATATACCCACGATGGGACGCCAGTTCATCACCGGGCACTGCGGGCAATTTAGTCTGCAAGCCAATTAACCTATGCAGCAGTATGTTTTTTGGACTGTGGGAGGAAACCGGAGTGCCCGGCGAAAACCCACGCGGACACGGGGAGAGAACATGCAAACTCCACACAGAAAGGCACCCGAGCCGTTATTCGAACCCGGGACCTTCTTGATGTGAGGCGACATCGCTACCCACTCGGCCACCGTGTGCGCCATTCACTTAAAATCATATTTAGTGGGTGCAATTCTGTGTGCAAATTTGCGAGTTCTCTCTCCCCGTACCAGCGTGGGTTTTCGCCGAGCACTCCGGTTTCCTCCCACGGTCCAGAGACACGCTGCTGCCGAGGTAAATTGGCCTGCTGAGAAAATTACCCCAGAAGTGTGCCCTGCGATGCACTACCGTAACATCCTGGGTACAGCCCCGTTTTGCGCCCTCTGTCTACTGGGATAGGCTCTGCCGCCCCCCGTAACCCGGTGCAGTATTAAGCGGGTCTTGGTAATGAATGAATGTGTGATCCCTGTGCATCCGATACCATTTCGCAGATGTCAACTACAATGTGCCATCACTACAGCAGCGAGTGTTTCTTAAGACAGAGATCTTCTTCACATTAGCTGTCAGTCAGTTTATATTTAATCTAGAAGGAACCGTTGAGATATGTCGCTATTTTCAACAGTTGTCCAACGGTGATGGCTAAGCGAGTTACAACATTTCAGGGTACCGGGAGCGATTTAGTGAGGACAATTAACCTAAGCAGCCGTTGGACTGTGCGAGTAAACTGGAGTACCCGGCAAAAGCCCAGGCGTACACAGGGAAAGAATCTCGCAAATTGCACACACATAACGGCGGCACCTGAGCCGAGAATCGAACCCGGGTCCTTCTCGTTGTGCTCCTCTTGCTAATGAGTCGGGTAACGAGACGCGAGCTAATTAACCAATTAACAGGGGCAGTGGGTGCGTCACGTGGCGCGGAGGGGGCATCCCTCGACACCCCCCCTCCCGAGGGGGGGACTCAGATGGTGCGCCGCCTAATCCTGTTAGCGCATCAAAAAGACACAGATCCTCCTATAGCCTTAACAGACTGTAGGGTCAAGTGCCGTTAACGAGCAACTATTAAGGTCGACACAACATACGAGGAGGTGGGTGACCAGCACCACGCTCGGCCGCCATTGTCTCTCTAGTGGCAATGTTTACACATCGCACCAGGTACTCATATTGATGCTGAGTCAACCTAGGAGAGGCCCAGGACCGGTTTAGAAATCTAAAAAAAAAAGAAAATCGTCACTGGTGTTGGCCGTGAACGGGATTTGAACTCGGGTCACAGCCGGGTTCCTCGAGCAGCGCTAACCGCAGCGCCTACTCATCCCGTTAGTGCATCGCACAGAGTTACACTGACAGCATTAACATAGATCACAAACAGCCATTGGGTAGAGTGGACCAGGCTAATGATCTGAACGTGGATGGTTTGTGAATCCGTAATGACGATGATGACGATGGTGGTGATGCGCCGTGGGGGATCCGCCGGGTATTCCGCATTCCTCCCAGAGTCTAAACACACGATGCTGCTGCTGTTGCCCAAGTAAATTGACCTGCTGACTAAATTGTCCTGCAATCGCAGGTGCCCTGCGATGAATTGGTTTCCCATCACGGGCATAGCTCTGCCTTGTGACCTATGTCTGCCGAGATGGGTTCCAACTCAAAGCATCCCTGTACAAAATTAAGCGTGACTGATAATGAATTAATTAATTATGTTGCGTGCGACAACAGTGATACTAATAAATATCAACTGCCACGAGTTTAACGCAATCCACTGCTGGATGAGGGCCTCCCCAGTCCGTGCGAGTCATGCGGATTATTTGACCATACTTCACCACTGGAAAATGCGGGTCAGTAGAGGCGGAGCGCAACGACGCTTTATGGACAAGATAGATGAGATAAATGGTTCTTATTACAACAGAAAGTACGCAGTGAGCTTGAAAGCTCTAGATGCGAGATTCCTGCTGACACGACGACACTGGCTCCTATCTCTAACACTGGCTCTTGTCTCTAACACTTGCTCCTGTTTCTAATAGTCACCTATCTATAACACTTGCGCCTGTCTCTAACACTGTCACCTATCTCTAACACTGGCTTTTATTTCTAACACTAGCTCCTGTCTCTAACACTGTCACCTATCTCTAACACTGCCCCCTATCTCTAACACTGGCTCCTGTCTCTAACACTGACTCCTGTCTATAACTGTCCCCCATCTTTAATACTGGCTCCTATCTCTAACGCTGGGTCCTGTCACTAACACTGGCTCAATGGAAGCAGATGTACAGGCTGCCTGCCACAAAACGATGCAATGCTAGCGCATTGCACGCTGCCCTCGGCCGTGTGGGCCAACCGAATCGACCCCGGGACATCAGACGCCTGTGTCGACTGCGCAAAGAGAGAGAGAGAGGGGGGATCTCGCTCACCAGTTCCTCGGATGCTGGCGACTGCGCCCACTGTTTGGGTTCCTGCACGGAGTATTCATGAAACTGGGTGGCGCTGTTCCACAGCAGCGCCATCGTGCGCGGCTGTGCATCCCGAGCCACCGCGGGTGACCGCCACAGCATCGCGAACTTTGTCCTCGCTCAGGCGAGGCTCGCGATCTACAAGACCCGCAAGGAGCTGCTTCAGGGTGACGCGGGTGAAAGCTCCGTGTTAGTGATGATCAAAGGCCTCGTCAAGTCGCGGCTCCGCATGGAGTCGCCTTCTATAAGAACGCCGGGGAGGTGGCCACTTTCCTGGAGCGCTGGGGCAGCGCTCTGTGCACAGACACTCAGAGGATCCTCCGTTTAACACTTTAGTTTGTCTTCTTTTCTGCAGTCTTACCGCCGCTCTTTAAAACCCCATCTTTCTCTCGCACATTATCAGTACATCGAATGCGTGCGCGTCATAAATTCTATTGATGGGGATGTGGAACACGGTTTGTGTAAACTGTTGTACATATTGCATGTTGTATTCTTTGTATATTTTGTTCTTGGAAAATTTGCTCGGAAGAGCAATAAAATCAGATGTAAGAGTCAAAGTCTAACACTGGCTCCTCTCCTTAACACTGGCTCCGATCTCGACAACTTGATCGATGTTTATTGTTTCAGCAGAAAGTACGCAGTGAGCTTGCAAGCTCTGGATGTGGGATTGCGGTGACACAGCAAACGTTGGACTTGACCAACGAACACAATCACAAAATGTGTAAACAAACTCACAGCACAAATTTGTGTAAAGGTGAAACCATAACCTCATCTCAAATCATTGTCAGAAACTGCTTAGTCCTGTACAGGGTCGTCGTGAGCCAGAGCCTATCCCGGCAGGCACAGGGCGCAAGGCAGGGATATCCCCACGATGGGACGCCAGTCCATCACCGGACACTGCGGGGAATTTAGTCTGCAAGCCAATTAACCTATACAGCAGCATGTTTTTTGGACAGTGGGAGGAAACCCGAGTGCCCGGCGAAATCCCACGCGGACACGGGGAGAACATGCAAACTCCACACAGAGAGGCACCCGAGCCGGGACTTGAACCCGGGTCCTTCTTGCTGTGAGGCGAGAGCGCTACCATCTGGGCCGCCGTGCCTCCCGAAACCATAACTGTAATCATAAAAGTAAACCGTGGCACATAGAAATACAGCACAACGAAGTACAGTAGTGTCCTCTGCTACCAACGTAGCAGCAGCAGCAGTCTATAATATCTGTGATGGGCCGCTAACACAAACTCTAGCCAGGCTGAGACTTGCTAAACACCCCAGGATCGCGCCGCCCTCCTCCCATCGCCTCTCATACTTGACCAACCCATCACAGATCATCGTGGTGAAGTATGGCCAAACAACCACGACGACCCACACACGGGGTGGAAAGCCATTCGTTCAGAAGCGATTTGACAATGGATCTCAAAATAAATGTTTACACATTAGCCCGGCGATGGACTGGCGTCCCGTCGTCGGGTGTATTCCTGCCTTACGCCCTGTGTTTCCGGGATAGGCTCCGGCTCACCGTGACCCTAAATAGGATTAAGCGGTTTCAGACAATGAGACATTAACCTTCATTGTTTGCGTGCGCAATTGACAATAGTTATCTCGATTTTAAGATATTGTTTTTGTGGGTCGGCAGGTCTCCTCGCGTTGCTGTTGTTATCTCAAGGAAATTCGAGTGTCCAGAGAATACCCCTTGCGCGCGAGGAGGTAACCCTCGAATTCCACGCGGATACAATATCGGTAATCGAATCGGGGTGGTGGCCTTCAAACAAAGACCACCCGTATAGCCGCAACGTGCTGAAGGGGACAAGTGCTGTTAGTGAGCAGGAGCTATGATGAAGGCCGGCACGGCATACGAGGGGGTGGGTGGCCAGCACCGCGTCCGGTCGTCCTCTCTACTGGGGATATTTACGCATCGCACCAGATACTCATTTACGGCTAAGTCGACCGAGAGGAGACCCATAAACTGGTTCAAATACTCGTAACTGTTTTTTGGTTGTGAGCGAAAATCGCACCGGGGTTACAGAAGTTCCGAGCACACTGCCGATAACTTATATACAACGAAAACAAAGACAGATATCCCCCATATAGCCTTCACAGACTGTAGGGTCAAGTTCCGTTAGCGAGCACCTATGAAGGTCGACACAGCACACGAAGAGATGGTTGACCAGAACCACGCTCGGCCTCCATTGTCTCCCTAGTGGCAATGTTTACACACTGCACTCGGTACTCATTTGAGACTGAGTCTACCTAGGGAAGGCCCAGGACCGGTTCAGAAAATCGTCGCTGGTGTTCGCCATAAGCGAGATTTGAACTCGGGTCGTCGGCTCTGTAGCCCAGTGGTTAGCGCGCTGGGCCACACCACACACAATGACACACACAGACACACTGATACTTAACATACTACAGTACATTACTCATTTATTAATCCGATAAAAAGCCGCGGTGAGCCAGAGTCTATCCCAACGGATACAGGGCGCAAGGCAAGGCTATACCTATGACGGGATGCCAGCCCATCACAGGGTACTGGGGAAAATTGAGTCAGCAGGCCCATTAAATCGAGACGATATCCGCGTGTCTTTGCACTGTGTTGGGAAACCGGAATACCCGTCGAAAACCCACGTGGACACGGGGAGCGAACGTGCAAACTTCACTATCCCTAGCCCGGAATCGAACCCGGCACATGTTGCTGTGAAGGCGCCAATCACTACGCCACAGCGTGCCGCCCCGAAAAAAACCACACACACACAGGCCCCAGTGATTGACAGCCGATAGCAATTTGCCTAAAAGCCCAATGCGATGCAGGCTGGCGCTTGCACAAACAGCGGAGGGATCTAGGGGCGGCCTCTTCACCCAACGGGGATTAATTTAGACCGAACACGGGTCATTGTCAGGACTAACGGAGTGCCCGCCCTACGGGAGATGTTGTTCCAAGCGTGTAACATGTACTTCTCACCTGTTGACCTGGAACATTTTCCCATGGGAACATCCTGCCGTTTGCTCTCTAACGTTGCACAAAGGTGATCACGAAGTGGGAGGTAAATCTGAGACAAAAGCCTTGCTGCTGTGCCCATGCTGTTGTGCCGATACCATTCGCTCTAATAAAGCATTACAACGCCGTAACCCCAATGCGAACATATTATGTGTGTGTTTTATCCTGTGGGAGGAAACCGGAATACCCGACGAAAACCCACGAATATACAAACGGCCACCGATTCGGGAATCGAACCCTGAGAAAATTACCTCCCAGTGCCCTGCGATGTCCTGGCGTCATATCCCGAGTGTAGCCCCCGCCTTGCGCCCTGTGTTTGCCGGAATAGGCTCCTGCACCCCGCGACCCTGTACAGGATTAAACGGGTATCGATGATGATGATTTATGATGACGGCTGATGTCTGAGCCGGAGGCTCGCTCGCGTGGTGGTGGAGCAGCAGCTGTGACGGGTAGGTGAACTGAGAGCGAGTAAGCGGCACACAGCACCGCTACACGGCGCTAGTGTTGGTGGTGGTGATTATGGCGGTTGTTGTTGCGGTAGTGCGGCTCTTGATGGTGACGATGGGGGCAACGGTGGTGCAGCGGTTAGCGCGCTGCGCTACGAACCCGGCCACCCAGGTTCGATTCACGCTTACGGCCAACAACACCACGGTACGATCTTGTGAACTGGTTCTGGGCCGCATTTCGGTCGACTCGGTCTCAAGCGAGTACCTGGTGCGGTGCAGAAACATCGCCACCAGCGAGGTATGGCCGTGCCGACCTTTATAGGTGCTCGCTAACACCACTTGCCCAAACAATCTGCTAAGGCTATGTTTTTTTGTGCGTGTCTATATGACTTCGATTCCCGTCCAGGGACATTATCAACGGCCAGTGACCTTTGAACTTATCCCCGCTCCTCGCTTAAGTCACCTCGGCCTTAAAACGGTTCCCACCCCCAGTGCGATGTTTGTGCGCCCAGCGCTGGGAAGACAAAGGCGGCCTGGCGAGGTTCTCCTCCACACCGAGAGCACCTGCGCCCATCATTCTGCGCAGACCTTTGTGGAGGGGAACTTCGTCTCAATGATTCGTGCCCCGTGTGAACACCTGGACACCGTTGCTATGGAGATGCCACCACGCTCACACAACAATGAATGGATGCTGTGGCCTTTGTCATGCAAATAATTGTGTGCATGGTGGGGTATTGTGTCTTTGTGTTCGCTCCTTGTGTACACAATGGCACTAGGGATAAATGCGGCCACGGGTGTGGTTTTGGCAACGGATCTCTCTTCCCTTACTGGACCGCGCCGCCCTGAATGTGTGCTCGCTAACGGCTCTTGCCATAACGTGACGTGTGGGCTGCACGAGGCACCTTTGGCTTATGGCAAGCTTCGTGCGTACGGTGTGTGCGTGTGGGGAGCGGTGGCGCAGCGGATAGCGCGGTGCGCTTCGAACCCCATCCGAGTTCGATTCCCGCTCACGGCCACCAAACGATTTTCTGAACCGGTCCTGGGCCTCCCCCTAGGTCGACTCAGCCTCAAATGAGTATGTAGTGCGGTGTGTAAACATTGCCACGAGGGAGACAAATACGGTGGTGTTGCTCAGCCACCTCCTACCGTGCCGTGTCGACCTTCATAGGTGCTCGCTAACAGTACTTGACCCTTAAAGTCTGTTACGGGGGATCTTTGCCTAAGCATAATTGAGAACCCTCACAACGCCCGGCCGCCTTTATCTCTCCAGCGATTATACACGGCATCGGGTACCCAGTAACGGCTGAGTCGACCTAGGCGGAAGGGGAGCAGATAATCGCTTTCTCTAGATTCTGAACCGTCTCCCGAATTCGATTCCCGCTCACAGCCAGCGTTGGTGACGGACATCCGAACCCTGTCTGCGCCTCCCCCGAGGTCGATTCATCCTTAAATGGGTATCTGGTGGGGTGTGTAATCATCAACTTTGGTGGACAACAAAGGCGGCCGGCCAGGACTGGGGTCGGCCACCCACCCGACCAGCGAGTCTTATCAACCGCCCCTGCCCGAACATTCTAACACAGACTAACGGGGCATCTTTGTATTTTGTGTTTATCGGCACACTACGTGTTTTAGAACTGCAATTCTCAGTCAGTGGGTCGCGACCCATCAGTGGGCCGAGAGCGTCACCTTGTGGTCCGTGGAGATTAGAACCATTGGTCCAAGTGGGCCTCGAGGTTGAACAGATGGGGACCCCTACTGCAGTTCATTCAGAGCGCGGTTACCTAACCACAGCGCCACCGCTCCCCCTGTAATCAAACAACGTACAATGCAGGATGAGCCATAGTAACTCACATATTGACAAGCAATGTAGTTTGAAAAGTGTGAGATTATTTCTATCACACCGTGTACTCATTGCTAGAAGAGCCTGCCCATTAAATACAGGTTCCGTGTGCGTCAGCAATCCGGCTATTTATTCTGCATTGAATATCATCACCATCATCGTCAGCACACACACAGCTGTCGGGGGCCACCGCCTGCACTGTCAACATAACGCTGGGTCATTGCCCGTCATCATGAGGTTTGCGAGGCGCCGGAGCCTATCCAGGCAGATACAGGGAGCAAGGCATGGCTGTACCCAGAGACGTTCTTTACGGGATAGTCGAGAGCTCCTACTCACTCCTTCGCGATTATAATAATAATTGCACTTCTAGAGCGTTTTTCACCCGAGGGTCACAAAGCGCTGCACAGAGTTGTGGAGAGAACGGCATGTCAACAGCAACAACAAGAGCATCAGAGCAGGTCAATGAAAGTAAAATAATGGCTATAAATCAATGAAGGACATAAAATAACAGATCATATAATTGTTGAACAAATGAAGGAAGGAATAAGTGTTCCTAAGCAGGCGCGTGTCAACAGCGAGCCATCATTCCAGCGCGACGACAGTGAGCCGCATCAACATGCCTAACAATTCACCTCTCATGTTGGAGGCATCCTCAGGCGTTCGGAGACAGTCTCACAACGACTAATTTAACCTTGGTGCGCTGAGACTTTGCAACGTGATTACTGCTCCCCGATGGACAACTGTTAAAAAGAGCTACGTAGATCTACGGTTCCTTCCATTTAGCTTAGAAAACTGACTGAAATTAAAATTACTTTTACCGCCGCCGAGGCAGTTGCGCGGCGATGGGAAGCAACAGGAGTACTCGGCGAAAAGCAACGCGGACACGGGGAGAGAATACGTGAACTCCACAAGGATAGGCAGCACCCGAGGAGGGAATTGAACCCAAGGTTTTATTGCTGTAGGGCGGCAGCCACTACGCCCTGCGCCGCGCCTCTGTCTCGAGTTTTAGGCAACAGATGGCTGTGTTGTCTTTACAGTGACATCGACTGCCAATCAACTCTCCGCAACCTCTCCTCTCTCTCTAATGAATAAGACAAAGATCCCCCGCATAGCCTCTAACAGTCGGGTCAAGTGGCGTTAGCGAGTTGCACCTATGAAGGCGGGCACAGCACTTGAGGGTGTGAACGGCCTGGAGCACGCCCCGCCGCCTTTGTCTCCTTAGTAGCGATATTTATTACACACCGATCCAGGTACCCATTTAAGGCTGAGTCGACTTAGGGGAGGCCCGGGACCTGGCCGTGAGCGAGGTTCACTGTTAGCGCCCTAATCACTACACAGTCCACCTCACGCCGACATACTTACAGTATATAGTATCAGTATATACACTCACTGCGCAGCAATAGAAGTGAGTAGCAGTGAGTAGCAGTGAGTAGCGCTGCTGCCTAACAGCAAAAAAACCCCGGCTTCAGTTCCCGTCTCGGGTGCCTGGCTGCAGCGCCTCTCTGAATCGAGTTTGTGTGTTCTCCTTTTGTTCTGCGTGAGCTTCCTCTCGGTTCTCCGGTTTCCTCCCAAAACTAAACAGCACTCATTAATTCATTTGGAAGATAGCATTATAATATATCAGACGCAATATCTTATATATTATGCAGGTTTTTGTGGCTCGATGCGTAAGAATTTCATAGAGACTCAGAACGCGAAACCTGGCGAAGGAGAGAGGGGGAGCGCTCGACACGGCTATCCCGAAACAGCATCATTTGAAATCAATTCTTCACGCTGTCAATTCGTTTATTTTACATTTCAATATCATATGTTGGCTGCTGCGCGGCGCGGTGGCCCAGTGGTTAGCGCTGACGCCTCACAGCAAGAAGGTCCCGGGTTCGAGTCTCTCGGCTCCGGTGCCTTTCTGTGTGGAGTTTGCATGCTCTCCCCGTGTCCGCGTGGGTTTTCGCCGGGTACTCCGGTTTCCTCCCACAGTCCAAAAGCATGCTCCTGGATAGGTTGATTGGCTCGCAGACTAAAATTGTCCCGCAATGCCCGGCGATGGACCGGCGTCCCGTCGTCGGGTGTATTCCTGCCTTACGCCCTATGTTTCCGGGATAGGCTCCGGCTTCACCGTGACCCTATATAGGATTAAGCGGTTTCAGATAATGAGATGAGATGTTGGCTGCTTTGGTCACTCAATAAGTGTGTTGCATCATAAGAAGCTCATACCTAGAGTGTGCATCAGTACATTCATTCATTATTCTGTACAGGGTTGTGGGGGGGGGGCTGGAGCCTATCCCGGCTGACAACGGACGCAAGGCGGGGGGATTCCTAGAATGTGACTCCAGTACATCGCAGGGCACACTTTTTGGGGCAATTTACTCAGCAGCCTAATTTACCTAGGCAGCAGCGTGTCTTCGGACGGTGGGAGGAAACCGGAGTACCCGACGAAACCCCCACGCAAATACGGGGAGAAAGAGAGAGAACTCACAAACGCGACACAGAAATCCATTTTTTTGGGTGAGGTCACGTAAAAAATTATAGATTATAAAATAGTGTCGTTTAACCCTCCACCACCCGACACGGCCAATCAGCAAGGGGTTGTCACGTTGAACAGAAGACGCGCCAATTCCTTTACTATCTCAGCACACCGGTGTGTTGAAAAGCGACCCCACAATATTTAGGGTGGAGGGTTAAACGACACTATTTTATAATCTATACTTTTTTACGTGACCTGACCCAAAAAAATGGATTTCATTGATAATATTGGTAACGAAAGCCTTCGAATTAAAGCGACACAGAAAGGCACCTGAGCTTGGAATCGAACCCGGGGCCTTCTTGCTATGAGCGCCACCGTGCCATCCTATTATGATGTTAGAGGCCAATTAATTAGTGAGTGTGTTTTAATTGTGGGAGGAAACGAGAGAACCCGCAAGAAACTCACGCGGAACAGAGGGAGAACACTATAGGCAAAGACACACGGGATGGGAATCAAAGCGGCTCGGGCAGGACTTTCTCTGAGGTACAGATGTTACCACTAAATTGACACAACCCCGGTTATCGCCAGAGGTTATCTTTACCAGGGATTCACCACCTTTTGTAATAATAAACATCTTCCTCGTGTTAGAAATAGGAGCCAGTGTTAGAGATACAAACTAGTGATAAAGATAGGAAGGCGTTAGAGATAGGAACCATGTTAACGTTAGGAGCCAGTGATAGAGATAGGAACCAGTGTTATATTTGGAGTCACTGTTAAGGATAGGAGTCAATGTTAGAGATAGGAGCCAGTGTTAGAGATAGAAGCCAGTATTACGTCGCTTGAACCACATATCTAGTGCTTGTCAGCTCACCGGGTACTCTATGCTGTAACAATAAAGAATTATATTATTCTCTATTTTTTTAATAATTGTTAGAAATCGTCATTGTCCGGAGCGCTGCGTGGGTTGTGGGGGTTGTGTGCTAGGAGCGAGCGAGTTGTTTGTGTGGTCGTATTGTGTAACTTCAAAATTCCCAACAGAGAATTCCTCCCGAGACCCGAGCAATTGTGATTCCCAGCTGTCGAGCCGTGGAGCCGTCCCGTCCTGAGTTATCGACCTGATCCCGGCTCAGATTTACAGCGGCCGCCGGGGTC
Organism: Mordacia mordax; assembly: GCA_036362905.1. Taxonomy (NCBI): domain Eukaryota; kingdom Metazoa; phylum Chordata; class Hyperoartia; order Petromyzontiformes; family Petromyzontidae; genus Mordacia; species Mordacia mordax. The sequence continues at coordinate 9,957,637 of JAZEWT010000013.1, forward strand.
CTCGCTGCGCTATCGCCTCCGCCCCGCCGCGAGACACCACGGTGTACATATCACCGTGTACACCACTGTGTACACCACCGTGTACACCACGGTGTGTATTACCGTGTACACCACCGTGTACACCACGGTGTGCATTACCGTGTACATCACCGTGTACACCACGGTGTATACCACCGTGTACACCACCGTGTACACCACCGTGTACACCACCGTGTACACCACCGTGTACACCACGGAGTATATATCACCGTGTACATCACCGTGTACATGACGTGTATATATCACCGTGTACATCACCGTGTACATCACCGTGTATATATCACCGTGTACATCACCGTGTACATCACCGTGTATATATCACCGTGTACACCACCGTGTACACCACCGTGTACACCACGGAGTATATATCACCGTGTACATCACCGTGTACATCACCGTGTATATATCACGTGTACATCACCGTGTACATCGCCGTGTATATATCACCGTGTACATCACCGTGTACATCACCGTGTATATATCACCGTGTACACCACCGTGTGTACCACCGCGTGTACCACCGCGTGTACCACCGCCGCATGTACCACCGCGCGCACCACCGCGCGCACCACCGTGTGGAGGAATGGGGGACACTGGAGCAGGTGGAGGAGCAAAAGGGGGCAGATGGAGTCCACGACATGGGGGTTGGTGGTACACGAAGAGAGGCAACAGACACGTGCTGGGGGTGCGTGGGGAAGAGGCGAGAGCCGAGGAGAGATAAAGATCCCCCTGATAGCCTTCATAGGCTGCGGGGTCAAGTAGTGTTGGCGAGCAGCGCCTATGAAGGGCAGCACAGCATACGGCGGGGTGGGTTGCTAGCACCGTTATCGGCCGTTTTTGTCTCCCCAGATACGAATTTGCAGCTGAGTCTACGTAGGTGAGTCATAGGACCGGTTTAAATGATTCGCCACTGCTACTGGTCAACAGTGGTCTACGATAGGGTCCAGTGAAGGACTATCCCCGGTCGGCACACCACATCAGTATACCTATCGCTCTGATTACTGGTCACGTGGTTACTGCGAGCCCTAAAATAATAATTATCAAATAAATTACTCGACTATCTGTGCACACGTATATCACTACTAGGGAGACAAAGGCGGCCGGGCGTGGTGCTAGCCCCCCACACCTTCGGGTGCCGAGTCGTTGGCCATCATAAATGCTCGCTAATAGCACTTGGCCCTACAATGTGTCAAGGTTATACGGGGGATCTATGTCACTCTACCCGCAGGGATTATGACAGCCTTAGGAGGATATGAAATATTTACTGGTGTAGGCTTGTCCTTGGATAGATGTGTGCTGAGAGTTGCTCTCCTCAGCTGCTCCTTCGGGAGAGCCGTGTCGAGCGCTCCCGTCTCTCCTTCGCGACGTTTCGCATCCTCGCGCGTTCTGAGTCCTCGCGTAATGAGAGGAGAGGGTGGGGGGAGAGCGCTCGACACGCGCGTCCCGACAGAGCAACCGCGGAGAGCTCCTCGCGCCGTGGTCCTCGATTTGTTGATCGACTTTTAATTCGGTGGAGATGTTTTATTGGAACGCGAGGATGCGTGGCCGCCTGCTCAGGATGTCCAAGTTAATCATTAACACCGGTAAATGTGGTACTTTTTTCCACGCTTTACGGTGTTCACACGGGCACGCGTGTGATTACACGCACACTAGCTGAGTGCCCGCCGTGTGGGCGATCTTGTTCCAAGCATCTAACAGGTTCGTCTGACGTCACGATGACGGCGGAAGAGCGCTGATGATGCTGTAGTGTAACAGGTCGATGGGTTCGTAGTGCGGCGGGCTAACCGTTACGCTACCGCTCCCCACCACGGAGACACACATACACGTACGCAACAACTGCCACTCGCCTGTGCCAGGCCAGGTGCACTTTGCGGCCACGTGAAGAGTCGAAGGCTCGCTGCCAGGAGGTCACGGAACAGACCCAGGTGCCATAGGGAGATGCACCACCTGTGCCAACTCGCTGCGTCTCACACACACAGGCAAAGACAAAGCTCCCCCGTATAGCCTCAACGGCATGCGGGGTCAAGTGCTGTTGAGCATCCTACGGAGACCGGTAGCACCATCGAGCAGCGGTTAACGTAACGCGCTAACCACGGAGACACACACACAGACACACACACAGACACACACGAAAATAACAATTCATCGCCCAAGTGACGCACAGAAGGCATTTAATTACCAGTCATCTCAGCCAGAGGGAGAGGAGAGGGAGGAGGAGGGGGAGGAGATGGAGAGGGGGGGTCTAGGATGTGGACCAGAAAGGTTGGAGTCTGGTCTGAGCCGGTCCTGCGTCTCCCCCTCCCGCGAGGAGGAGGTGGTGGTGGTGAAGGAAACGGAGGGGGCAGTCAAGAAAAAGGTGGTGAAGGAGGAAGTGGAGGAGGTAGATAGATGTGTATTGTTAGAGCAGAAAGTACCCAGTGAGCTTCCAAGCTCTGGGTGCGGGATTCCTGCGACTCAACACTGGCTCCTATCTCTAACACTGGCTCCTATCTCTAACACTGGCTCCTGTCTCTAACACTATAGACAGATGTTTATTATTACAGCCAGACAGTACCTGTGAGCTTGCAAGCTCTGGTATATGCGATTCCTCCGAACTGACCAATGTAACAGCAACGCATGGAACCAAAGAGCAAATTAACTCACATCGACAATCCGTGTGTGAATGAGGAGGTGGAGACGCGTATTAGTGGTCAATAAAAGAAGAGGAGGGAATCGTGAAGATGGAATGGTGGTGAGAGAGGCGGAGGAGGTTGATAATGAAAATGAGGTGGTCCGCCTGACCCTTGTCATCCTCCTCCTCCTCAAACACCCCCTCCTCCTCCACCTCCTTCCCTCCTCCTCCACTTCCTCCTTCACCTCCTCTACCACCCATCCTCCTCCACCTCCTCCCCTCCTTCTCCTCCTCCACGTCCCCCTCCTCCTCCACCTCTTCCACCTTCTATACCTCCACCTCCTCCTTCATCTCCTCCACCTCCTCTCCCTCCACCTCCTCCACCTCCAGCACCTCCTCCACCCCCTCCTTCTCCTTCCCCTCCTCCCCTCCTGCACATCCACCTCCAGCACCTCCTCCTCCAGCACCTCCTCCTCCACCTCTTACTCCTTCCCCTCCTCCTCCCCCTCCTCCGCCTCTTTCTCCTCCTCCGCCTCCTCCACCTCCTCCGCTTTGAAGTTTCTGCCCCGCCCCCCCGAGAGAGAAGACGAGTGAGTGAGTCGAGGTGCGAGACCGTGAGAGACTCAGACAAAGGTCCCCCCAATGTAGTCTCAGCAGACTCTCCGGTAAAGCGCTGCTCGCGGTGCGGCAGGGAGCAGCGCTGCCGCCCCACAGCAAGAACTACCCGGATTCGATTCTAGGCTCGGGTGTCGCTTATCCTTGTTCGGTTTTGTGGATTCTCTCTCCCCGTGTCCGCGTGGGGTTTCCGTCGGGTACTCCGGTTTCCTCCCACAGTCCAAAGACACGCTACGGCTATGTTAACTTATCTACTCAATAAATTGCCCCCGGTGCACTGCGATGGACTGGCACCCCATCTTGGGTATAGTGCTGCCTTGCAGCTGCTTAGCCCTCTCAGCTGGACAACTGTTAAAAAGAGCTACGTAGCTCAACTTTTAATTCTCGACTAAACACAAACTGACCAACACGGTCATTAACAAAGCTGGCCACGTGAGGATGAAGATGCTGGAGGCGAAATGTCGTGAAGAACACAGGAATAGCTCTCTCGAAAGAGATTATTCTTAACAAACACCAAAGGCAAATATAAAGATCGTCCATATAGCGTTACCGGACTGTAGCGACAAGTGCCGTGAGCGAGCACCTATGAAGGTCGAGACGGCACCCGAGACGGTGGGTGACCAACACCACGCCCGGCCACCTTTATCATCTTAGTGGCAATATTTTCACATTGCACTAGGTATTTATTTGAGGCTGAGTCGACCTAGGCGAAGCCAAAGACCGATTCAAAAAATCGTCACTGATGTTGGCCGTGAGCGGGATTCGAACTGCGAGCCGTGACAAAAATGGCCAAACCGTTGGTCAGTTTTCAATTAAGGTGGAAGGAACCGTCGAGCTATGAAACTCTTTTTAACAGTTGTCCAGCACCGAGGACTAGGCATGTTACAACGTTTCAGGGTACCGGGAGCATTTGAGTCAAGACAATTATACAATTAACCCAGGCAGCCTACCTGTGGGAGGAAACCGGAGTACCTGGGTGAAAACTCATGGGGGGACGGGGAAAGAGAACTCGCAAACTCTATAAAGAGTGGCGACCGGGACTCGAACCCGGGACCTTCTTACTGGAGGCGGTAGCGCTACTCGCTGCGCCACCACCACTCGAGAGAACTCCTTCTCTCGAGCGTCGATGATCCGACGGAGAGGGAGGAGCGTTCGACACGGCTATCCCGAAAGAGCAGCTCGAAGCCGATTTCCCATCACACATAGGACTCGTGGAATCTTCCTCAGAGACGAGCGAGAAAGCATGGTTACAGACTTCACTCGCGTAGGTCCTCCCCCGTGGTCAGGGAGGTGCGGACTATTTTAAAATCCGCCTTTGTTCCCCGCAACCATTGACGGCTCGCTGGGAGACTCGGAGTCGTGTGACTCAGCGGGCCGCACAATGGAGTTACTGCAGCCTTTGTGACGCCGAGGTACCGGTATCTCTTCCCTTAGTAACGTCCGCCTTCCACGGCGCTACAACGTCCCCCGTTTCTGCAGACCCCCTCTGTCGCTATAACCTCGCGATCCCCGCAACACTACGCCCTTGCATCAGTGACGTTTCGGGCAATGCGCCTGCTCCAAGAGCGTCCCCGTCGCTGTAGGAGAAGCGCAGAACGCGATGTCATCTCCATCGCTAATCTTCCCGCTCCTCCTCCACCTCCGTCAACAACAACAACCGCCATCCACCACGGAGTGGCGGTGACGTCACCGCGGCGCATGTGTCAGGCCAGGTGCGCTTTGAAGCCACGTGAAGTGTCGAAGGCTCGCTGACAGGTCACGGAACAGACCCAAGTGTTAAGGGTCGCCTGACTGAGATGACTGGCAGATGCACCATCTATGTTCCCTTCTGTGCCAACTGGATGTGTTTGGCCGCCCGACGTTGCGCAGGTTGTTGTGAGCGTCGCTTCTCCGCCCTCCGTTGTTGTTGGAGGGCGACTGCCTCCAACTGCCCGGTCGCGTCCTTCACGATCCTCCTCCACAGAGGCCGATCCTCCTCCACAGAGGCCGATCCTCCACCTCCTCTACCACCTTCGCCTCTCCGTCCTCCACCTCCTCCACTTCCTCCTCCACCTCCGCCTCCACCTCCTCCTTCCTGTGAATCGGACCCAGCGGAGCGAGAAGGGGGTTAGATGACAGAGTTTAAATGAACGGGTTAGACGTGAGGGTTAGATGAGCGGGTTAGGTGAGAGGGTTAGGTGAGAGGGTTTAATGAGAGGGTTAGATGAGAGGGTTAGGTGAGAGGGTTTAATGAGAGGGTTAGATTAGACATTAGAGGGTTAGGTGAGAGGGTTAGGTGAGAGGGTTTAATGAGCTGGTTGGATGAGCGGGTTTAATGAGCGGGTTTAATGAGCTGGTTGGATGAGCGGGTTAGGTGAGAGGGTTTAATGAGAGGGTTAGATTAGAGGGTTAGGTGAGAGGGTTAGGTGAGAGGGTTTAATGAGAGGGTTAGATTAGAGGGTTAGGTGGGAGGGGCGGCTGGTGGTGGTCGCGGGGATCGTTGCGTTGCTGTTCCTTGGGGAGTGGTGGCGCAGCGGTTCGCGCTGCGCTACTTTAAACTCCGCCACCCGAGTGCGATTCCCTCTCACGGCCAAAACCAGCGACCGTCGTGTGAACCAGTTCTAGGTCTATTCAGCCCCAAATGAGTACCTGATACTGTATCGTCACTTTGGATATAAAGGCGGTCGGGCGTAGCACTGGTCGCCCCACACTCCCACGTGTGCTGTGCCGGCCTTTGTTAGCTAACAACACTTGCCCTACACTTGTGTTAAGGCTATACGGGGATCTTTGTTTTGTCGGTGGGGTTGATGGTGGAGATGGTGAAAGAGTAATGTTGTTGTTAGTGGGGTGGTGACGGACAGATGTTGTTGTTGATGGTGGTTTAAACCTAACAACGCGAGTTGGCTCACGGCCAACATGAGTGGCGATTTGCTGAACCAGTCCTGGGTCTCCCCTATGTTGACAAATGAGTACCTAGTGCGGTGTGTAAACATTGTTGTTAGGGAGACAAAGGCGGCTGGGCGTGGTGCTGTTCACCCATATTTTAGTGTGCCGTGCCGTGTCGATCTACATAGGTGCGCGCTAACGGCACTGGACCTTAAAGTCTAAGGCTATACGGGGAATCTTTGTCTTAATTCTAGAGACCATGGAAGTGAGCCGGCGTGGATTCCTAAGCGCGATCTTTACTCACAGCACCAGGTAATCACTTAAGGCTGGGTCGACCTAGGGGAGGCCTACGACCGGTTCAGGAAGTCGTCACTGGCGCTCACCGTGAGCGGGAATCGAAGTCGGGTAACAGCCGGGTTCGTAGCGCAGCGTGCTAACCGCTGCGCCACCGCTCCCCTATCCACACTCCACCACCCCCGCACCCAACCCCCTGCCACCTCCCTCATCACTAAAACCACGGCAATCCCCCGTTGTTGCCCTGACATCAGATCGGCTGCTGTCATCTCAGCCGACTTTGTCTCTCCTTTCGCCCCGATTCTCTGCGACATCGTGCGCGCTGCGTAAACATCGCTCGCTCGCGTCCCACTCCCTGCGTTAATGGGATCGGGGGGAGGGGTGGAGAGAGAGGAGGCACTGGGATGGACGGGGAGGGGAGGCTGAGGGGAGGTGGAGGGGTGGACGGAGTAAAAGGGGGGAGACGAGGTAGACATGGGAGGGGGTGAGGCGAAGGGATGGAGGGGGAGGGAGTGGGGAGGGAGTTAGAGGGAGACGGGGGACGGGTTGTTGTGAATGTCACTCATTTTAAGCTCATTCCGTTAATGGGGGAGCAGAGAGATGGGGGACGAGAAGGGGAAGTTGGGGGAGAAGGGGAAGTATGGGGGGGAGGAGGATGGGGGGCAATCATAATAATGGACGGAACTCGTGAACACGAGCTCACATGTGTACAATACAGAAAGCCATGAGTATGACAGGGCGGCACGGTGGCTGCCGCCTCACAGCAAGAAGGCCCCGGGTTCGAATCTTGGCTCGGGTGCCTTTCTGTGTGGCGTTTGCGTGTTCTCTCCCCGTGTCCGCGTGGGTTTTCGCCGGGCACTCCGGTTTCCTCCCACAGTCCAAAAAACATGCTGCTGCATAGGTTAATTGGCTTGCAAACTAAATTGCCCGCAGTGCCCGGTGATGGATTGGCGTCCCATCGTGGGTATATCCCTGCCTTGCGCCCTGTGTCTGCCGGGAGAGGCTCCGGCTCACCGTGACCCTGTTCAGGACTAAGCGGTTTCTGACAATGACATGAGATGAGTTCGACATTCACTCACGATCGCGCATTCACTGCAAGCGTAGCGATGTGCCGTCCTCTCGGACTGATGTGTGATGGGAATTGCTCTGGAGACACGCTTTCCGGATATCCATGTCGAACGCTCCTGCTCCCCCTCCTCCTCTCTCCTTCGAGATGCTCGGCACGTCCATCCCTAAACGAGCGTCTCTTGAGCAGAGATTCTCATCGCAAATTGAGACAAACCTCATCACGGTGGCGCGGTGGTGGCGCAGTGAATAGCGCTGCCTCCTCACAGCAAGAAAACCCTGGATCGATTCCCGGCTCGGGTGCCGCATCTCTACGTGCAGTTTGCGAATGCTCTCCTCGAATCCGCGTGGGTTTTCGCCCGGTACTCCGATTTTCCCACCATTCGACGACATTCTGCTGTTGTTTAGGTTAACCTTAACAAAGGGCCACATCATGAATAACTGAATTCCACGCGTGCTCTCTGGTGCGCTGAGCAGTCGTAAAAAAAGTTATTGTTGTTGAATTGCCGTTCGTATGTCGTTGTTGTTGCTAACATGCCGTTCTCTCCACAGCTATCTGCAGCGCTTTGTGACCCTCGGGTGAAAAGCGCTATAGAAGTGCTATTATTATTAATTGTTGTCCTGCTGACTAACTTGCCCCCGGTACCATGAGATGTTGTAACTTGCTTACCCCTCTTCGTCTGACAACTGTTAAAAAGAGCGACATAGCTCAACGGTTCTTACAGCTTAAATAATAACTTAGTACGTGTTCTCTCCGTAGCCGTGTGGGTTTTCTCCGGGTATTCCGGCTTCCTCCCACCGTCCAAAGACACGCTGCTGTCTAGGTGAATTGTCCTGCTGTGTAAATTGTCCCAAAAAAGCGTGCTCTGCGATGTACTGGCGTCACATCCTGGGTATTCACCCGCCTTACGCCCTCTGTCGGCCGGGATAGGCTCCGGCCCTCCCAGCGACCCTGCACAGGATTAAGCGGGTATTGATAACGAATGACTGAACATATCGCCACGGTGGCCCAGTGGGTAGCGCTGTTGCCTCACAGCAAGAAGGGCCCGAGTTCGAATCTCGGCTCGGGTGCCTTTCTGTGTGGGGTTGGCATGTTCTCCCCGTGTCCGCGTGAGTTTTCGCCGGGCACACCAATTTACTCCCACAGTCCAAAAAAAAACATGCTGCTGCATAGGTTAATTGGCTCACAGACTAAATTGCCGTCAGTGCCCCGTGATGGACTGGAGTCCCATTGCGGGTATATCCCTGCCTTGCGCCCTGTGTCTGCCGGGATAGGCTCCAGCCCCCCCCCCCCCAGCGACCCTATACAGGATTAAGTGGGAATTGGAAATGAATGACTGAACACATCATTTGACCGATGGGGTGCGGCTCTGGTGGTTCCAAACCATTTGCAACCGCATCGTGTCTGGATTGTTGTTTGCCTCGAGGTTAAACATTAGTGCGACCATTGGTCTGAGTTGTTTGCGCTTCGCTCCCGCACAACATCTCTCCCGGCACAGTGCCCCGTGTGTGCCACATGGAACCATAATGAATGAACAAATAAAACACGTGGCATCGGTGGCCGTAAATTCCCACCTTTTGCACCCGGTGAGTGGTGCGAATGGTCTATAACAAGGCATTAACTCACGCCGGAATTATCCAGAGGCTGAGCGCCGGAAAATATTCCCACCCTTCCCCCACCGCACACACTCTCCTTCCTTGTCACCTGACCACTGTTGTTGAGAATCAGACGGTTATTAATTTTAATTTAAGCTGGAATGAACCGCAGAGATATGCAGCTCTTTTTAACAGTTGTCCAGTGGGGAATAATAATCAGGAGAATAGTATTTGTAACGCGCCGAGCAAATTGCACGCCTGGGCAGGGACGAGACACTATATAATAATGACGTTATGGGCCAATTAAATCATAAGGTTTTTAAAAACGTTTTGGAGAAAGCTAAGAACCCAGGCCAGAACATACAAACTGGACACGGAAAGGCGTCAGGGGCGGGAATCGAACCGCCTCTGGCAGCACATTCTCTCTGTGAGGCGCAGATGTTACCGCTGTGCCACCCTTCCGTCCGGGGAAGGGGTTAGCAGATGCAGGACGCGAGGCAGGACTATACCTCCGATGGTACGCCAGTCCATCGCCAAGCTATTTACTCAGCAAGCCAATAAACGTGTCTTGGAGGTTGGGGAAAAAACCGGAGTACCACGGGAGCACCAGGAGAGAGAAAGAGAGAGAACACGCAAACTCCACACGGAAAGGAACCCGAGCCGGGAACCGAACCCGGGTGCTACTTGCTACGAGGCAGCAGCGCGACTCACTACGCAACAACCGCAACGCCATAAAATCATTGTTTAGTTAACAACTTAGGCGCACGTGACCGGAGATGCGGCAATAGACTACGTGAGAGATTCCCACCCTGCCACCCTGCCACCCACCTTGCCACATTGCCAACCACCCTGCCACACTGGCACCCACCCTGCCACACTGCAATCCACCCTGCCACACTGACACCCTTCCACCCACCCACCCTGCCACTTTTCCACACTGCCACCCTGCCACCCTCCCACCGTGCGACCCTGCCACCTTCCCACACTCTCACCATGCCACCTTGCCACCCTGCCATGCTGCCGATCAACTTGCGCGCGCAATCCTAATCACTCGTCGTGACCAACCCCACATCGATACGAATCTGGCCAAACAGTGTGTTTGTAGTTTATATGGAAGGAACCGTTGAGCTACGTAACTCTTTTTAACAGTTGTACAGCGGGGAGGGGTAAGCAAGTTATAACATCTAAGGGCACTGACAGAATTTTAGTGAGGGGAATTAATCTGGGCTGCTTGTCTTTGGATTTGGGAGTAAAACAGAGTACCTGGAGAAAATCCACGTTCACACGGGGAGATAACAGAACACGCAAACTCCACGCAGAATGGAGACACCCGAGCCCGGAATCGAACTGGGGTCCTTCTTGCAGCGAGACGGCAGCGCTACTGGCCGCTACGCGACCGTGTCAGCGTGTGATCGCAACTCGTACCAATGTAGAAAATAAACAAAGAAACCAATTTGAAGTCAGAATCAACCGCAGCTCGTTCTGGAAATGTCCCCACACTGCTCCTTGGGTTTACAGCCTGCAAACGACATAACCTTGTAACCCGCTCTCTGCTGTGATCTCCTACATCTCTGTGTCTCGCCGTCTTTATTCAATACCTCTCTTAATATAGAATGGAGCCAGTGTTTGTGCGTGTGTATGTCCGCAGCGGTGGCGCAGCGGTGGCCCAACGGTTAGAGCGCTGGATTACAAACCCGGCGTACCGAGTTCGAATCCCGCTCATGGCGAACACCAGTGACGCTTTTCTGAATCTGTCCTGGGCCCCCCTAGGACGACTCAGCCTCAAATGAGTACCTAGTGCAGTGTGTAAACAATGCCACTAGGGAAACAAAGGCGCCCGATTGTCGTGCTGGTCACCCACATCCTCATGTGCCGTGTCGACCTTTATAGGTGCTCACTAACGGCACTTAACCCGACTGTCTGTTAAGGCTAAATGGGGGATCTTTGTCTTTTTTTTGCCCGCACTGAGGGTGCCGAATCCTTCACAGGCACTCATTTTATCTGTATAACACCGAGGCCTGTGTGCTTTATTTTAGCTTTTCTTTCCATTTATTAATGATGCCGTTCTCTCCACAGTCATGTGCAGCGCTTTGTGACCCTCAGGCGAAAAGCTCTCTCGAAGTGAAATTATTATTATTAAACTAACCCCATGACCGACACGGTGCGGGGGAAGCTTTAAACCAGCAGTGGATCTACCGTGGCTGATAGCCATGAGGAGTAGTAATGTAAAGTGCTTCCGAGCATTTCACGCCGGCTATCCAGGCGAAATAACAGGGGATGTAAACCTTGGGTACTTCAGTTTCCTCCCACTGTCCAAATATACAATGCTGCCGAGGTTATCTTGCCTGATGAGGACATTGCCCCAAAGAGTGTGCCCTGCGATGTACTACTGGCGTTAAATCCTGGGAATTATTAATAATAATAATTCCCCGCTTTGCGCCCTTTGTCGGCCCAGATAGACTCTGGCCCCCCTACGACCCTGTGCAGGATTAAGCGGGTATTGATAATGAATGAATGTAAGCGTTGGGTGGACCTTGGGGATCATTCTTAAAGGGAGGATGGGGAGGAGTGGGGATGGAGTGGGGGAGGAGGAGGTGAAATAGAGGGGGGTGCGGGGAGGGGTGATGTCAAGGGTCAGGGGGGAGGGCTTTAGTTTAACGCAAGCCAAAGGCCCGTGACGGCCCGTGACGGGCTAATCCTAACACGTGCCGCAGCGGCCAGGGCTCGTAACACTCACGTACGGGTAGAGGGCGGATGGACGAGACTGGTGTAGTCCTGGCAGCCAAAGCGTGGAACGGACATGCACAGCGGAAATGTTTAAGCGTTCCCTTCATCTTTGCACAAACTGGTGCTGTGAAATTATTTATTTGTCCTTTGGTTTTACGCGTTGTTGCGTTGGTCAGTTCCAACGTTTGTTACATTGCAGGAATCTTACAGCCAGAGCTTGCCAGCTCACCGGGTATTTTTTGCGTGAACAACAAACATCTTCTCGGTCAACCTCACGATATATTTTGCTGATCGAGGCGCTGTGTTGATATATGTTTGTGATGGCTGGGTGTTGGAGAATGGCTCTTAAGAGCAAAAAGGGCTTGGGTTCGATTCGCGGCTCAGGTGCCACTCTTCTGTATGCAGTTTGCGCATTATCTCACCCTGTCCGAATGGGTTTTCGCTGGATACTCTGTTTTCCTCCCACAGTCCAAAGACGCGCTGCCTATCTAAATCGCACCCGGTACTCTGCAATTGACTGGCGTCCCATTATGGATGTAGCCTTGCCTTACGCCCTCTGTCGGGATAGGATCCGACTTCACCGCGACCCTGTATAGCTCAACAGCCAAGAATTATTATCCTCCTGGACCTGAGCGCTGCCTTCGATACCGTGACCACCCGAGCTTACTTGAGCGACTGGAGGGTATAGGTGTCTCTGGCTGTGCCCTGCACTGGATGAGCTCCTACCTCTCCGACCGGAAGCAGTTTGTCAGCCTCGGAGGACAAAACTCAGAGATCCATCCTGTTTTGTCTGGAGTTCCTCAGGGTTCAGTTCTCGGCCCACTCCTCTTCAGCATCTACATACAACCACTTGGCCATGTCCTGCTCAGCTTCAATCTCAGCTACCATTACTATGCCGATGACATCCAAATCTATATCCACGTAAAGCCATCCATCAATGCGTCTGGTCTTTGCATGTCATCCTCATTGTCAACTGCAAACATCTGGTTCAATTCAAATTTTCTAAAACTAAATGGCGACAAAACAGAAGTTTTGCTTGTCAGAACCTCACACCAATTGTCCAAGACTGAACCTATACAATTGATGCTTGACTATCAGATCATCGAAGTTGCTAAGGCAGTCCGGAGTCTAGGTGTGACTCTTGATTCTTCACTCACTTTCGAGATAAACATCAACAAGGTGACGAATGTAGCCTATTGCTATCTCAGAAATATAGCCAGACTGTGCAACATCCTGTCACCCCCTGATGCTGAGAAGCTAATACACATCTTCATCTACTCACGAATCGATTACTGCAATGCACTGTTCCCTGGCACCCCTGCCTATCTGATGAATCGTCTTCAATGTGTGCAGAGCGCGGCTGCTAGAGTCCTCACTCGCACACCCATCCACGATCATATATCCCCAGTACTGATGTCTCACCACTGGTTACCGGTTAAATACAGGAATGAATTCAAGATCCCCCTTCTCACCTACAAGGCTCTCTTTGCCGCTGCTCGAACATACATCCGTGACCTACTTCAGGCACCCTCAACACAACTTCGATCCTCCAATACGAGCTTGCTGCATGATGTGCCGAGGTCGCACCTCCATTCGATGGGTGACAAGAGCCTTCTCTCTCGCGCTGCTCCCAGACTTTGAAACTCCCTCCCATTACAAATTCGATCAGCTGAGTCCTTAGGCATCTTTAAAGCTCGTCTCAAGACTCACTTGTTCCGTAAGGCTTTCAAGTCCTCTGGCTAGAACTGCTGTCGTGCCGGGATGTTGATCCTCTTCCGACCTGCGCCTGCCTGGAAACATTAATTCCTTGTTTGTTGAAGAATTCTTTTATTATCGTTTATTTACGTCCTTATATAATTTATTGCTACTGTTTGACTTTCAGTTGAACTGTGTTGATGTTGTTTGCAATCTCTGTGCAGCGCTTTGCAACCCTTGGGTGAAAAGCGCTTAAGAAATTATTATATGATGTAGGTGATACTTATAACGAATGTTTCTCCTTCCAGCGATATGTCCCGTTTTTGGACTCTCGTTGGTGGCAACCCGTAGCTGTATCATTTCACCCGACCTGGTTCGTGCATCGTGATACACCAGCCCCGACAACCCGAGTTCAACTCCCCTACCTTGGGTTGGTGAAACTTTCAAACTTCAAACCAACAGCGGTTTGACATGGAGGGGGAGGGGGGCTTGTGAAAACTAATGACGTAATCACGAATGTGGATTTAATACAAGGACAGGAAACGTCTGTGATTGCTCCGGGTCCCGTTTTGTTGACCCATCAGTGGGGGTGAGGGTCACGTGTTGCTTCAGATTAATTACCCCCGTAAAGGCACGGCGATAATCAGCCGCGCCAGTGTTTAATTACGATTAATGGCTTGGGATCCACCTGGGATTACGAACTCCTCTCGACTGGTACTTCTAAGTCTTCACGGGTCAGCACGGGAGAGCAGTGGGTAGCAATGCCACCTCACAGCCAGAACGTTCTGGGTTCGTTATGTGTGGAGTTTGCGTGTTCTCTCCCCACGTGGGGTTTCGCCGGGTACTCCGGTTTCCTCCAACCGTCCAACGATGCTGCCTAAATTGGTGCTGCTTCGGTAAATTGTCCCGCTCACTAAATTGCGCCTGATGTCCTGTAATGGGCTGGCGTCCCATCATGCGTATACACCTACCTTGCGCCCGTGTCTGCTGGGATAGTTTAGTTCAGTATCAGTTCCCGCTTAATCCTGTACGGGTTGCGGGAGGGGCGGAGGCTATCTCAGCAGACACAGGGCGCAAGGCGGGGTTACACTAAGGATGTGATGCCAGTACATCGCAGGGCACTTTTTGGGGGTAATTTACTCAGCAGAGTAATTAACCTAGGCAACCGCGTGTGTGTTTGACTGTCCGAGTGAAGCCGGAGTACCTGTTTAAAAGGCACGTGGACACTGGGAGAGAACACGCAAACTCCACGCAGATAGGCACCCGAGTCGGGAATTGAACCGGGAACCTTTTTGCCACCGCGCCGCCCCCGCTAGGATAGGTCATCTTTCCACTGCTGGATGAAAGGCATTCCCTCGGATCCCACATCCACCACGGTCTTGCGATGCCACCATATCGCCTGTGAAACGTGAATGGATGAAGATAGCAGAGTACCCGCCCTACGCGCGATCATGTTCCCAAAGTCTCTTATTGATGACGCTTCAGCTGACACGACTGCTTGGACCCGAGTTTCGTTTTGAAGTCCTTTATGAAATGTCCCTGCGCGCTCTCTGAAACTGCATGAGAGTGATAATTAATAAGTGGCGAGTGGAGCTGAATCAAGGCATGCACGCCTCGGTCTTATGCAGATAACATTAGCGCCCATTAAGCACTGTAACCGGGCACTCCCAGTGCGGACATACAAAGTCACATACACACATGTACTCCCTTCTGAATAAATATAGATTGCTCCATCTCCGCTGTCACGGTCCAAAGACACACTACTGACGAGGTGATTTATCGTAACTAAATTGTCCCCGGTGTTTTGGGATGTTGTAACTTGCTTACCCATCCCTGCTAGACAACTGTTAAAAAGAGCTACATAGCTCAACGCTTCCTTCCAGCTTAAATAAAAAAACCTCACTGGCTTGGCTGTATTCGACCTCTAAGTTGCTCGCTCTTACTCTCCGTGCATATCGACACACGGAGGCAGACACGACGTCTATAAACACACTGATTGGATGATGGAGATGGATATTGATTTTTCTACAAACCGCGCGTGGTGCTTTGGAGACAGAGTGGCTCCGACATCGGAGCAGTGCAGTATGGGAGTAGCAGCATTAGGATGTGGAAGTCAGGGGGCATCGGAGCAGTGCAGCATGGGAGTAGCAGCATTAGGATGTGGAAGTCAGGGGGCATCGGAGCAGTGCAGTATGGGAGTAGCAGCATTAGGATGTGGAAGTCAGGGGGCATCGGAGCAGTGCAGTATGGGAGTAGCAGCATTAGGATGTGGAAGTCAGGCGGTGGGTCACCAAAAAGACACGGACACGTGGAGAAAGCACATTGTGGACCGTTTAGAACTGCACCGTGGTCACTTTGTCTTCGTCCAGATTCGCAATGCCTTTGAGCAAACATCGAATCGCCACGACTGCAGTGGTGCAGTGACAGACAACCGATGCGGACCGGTTTCGGAATGATTTGCACTCATCAGCACAGAATGGTCATCTATTACCTAGAGGACCGCAATGCACTTGTTCAGGAATAACGGATGAGGTTTTAGTATAATGCAGTTATCTCTAGAATGATGATGTGGTGCAAGATGTAATGATGACGATGTTGAGATATGACAATCTCGTTCAGCCAAGCCAGTCAAAAACTGATGCCTCCAACGCGGGAGGCAAAAACGTCGCGCAGGAGTTAGGAGGAACGCCCGACACGGCTATACCGAAATAGCGGCCCTTTAGAGGCATTCTCATCACACATCGAGCAGCTACAAACTTACATCGATACAACGACGATGATGTTGACAACCGTGCAACCTCAGTCTCCTGTCGGCTCTCCATCGCTCCTGCATCGACTGCCCCCACCTGCCCCTCCTCCCACCACCCTGCCCCCTTCCCCAATCCTGACCCCCGACTCCCCACTCCCCCCACCCCGCTAGTTAATTCCCACATTGTGGCAAAATCCTTTGTGCCGGGGAGCGCGCATCTGCGTGTGCACGCGTCCGTAGACGCCCCCCCCCCATCACGCCCCCCCCGAACCCACCCCCATCACCCTGTGCTCATAAAGCATGGCACACACACACAAGGTGACGTGTGTCTCTATGTGTGTGTGTGCGCCCGTCGGTAAATGTCTACACATGTATTCGCAAACGCACGTGGACGCGTGCCCACGTGATTATGGATATATATGTACACCCATGGAAGGCCAGGAAGGCACACGGAGAGGATGGCCCGCACCACGCCCGACTCCCTTTGTCTCCCTACTTATGATATTTATACGCATCACCAGCTATTCATTTGAGGCTAAGTCGACCTAGGTGTCACCCCGGACCAGTTCAGATTCTAGTCGCCACTGATGATAGCAGTGGCCGAGAATCTAACTCGGGTCTCGCCGGTTTCGAAGCGCAACGCGCTAACCACAACGTTACCCTCACCCACCACCCAACACCCACACACAGGCTCCCCGCATAGCCGACAGCAGTCTGGATATGTGTTGTTCGCGAGCGGCGCCTATAAAACGCCGGCAGGGCGTGAGAGGGGGTGGGTGACCAGCACTGGGGGTAGGACACGCGCACACACGCGTACACACAAATGCCTGGTCTCCCTAGTCCTCTCTTATTCTCTGTTCGTGCCACGCATCTGTCGCCCCGGCCGATGAAAGGACTGATGGCACGCGGCGCATATGGCAGGCACGGGCGCGTGTGTGTACGCGTGTGTGTGCGTATGTGGAAATGTGCGTGTGTGGAAATATGCGGGGAGCGGTGGCGCAGCGGTTAGCGTGCTGAGTACGGACTCGCGCGCGTCTGCATACAAATGCGGGGAGCGGTGGCTTAACGGTTAACAGCGCTGGGCTATAAACACGGCGACCCGAGTTCGAGTCCCGCTCACAGCCGACACTAGTGACGATTTACTGAACTGGCCATGGGCTTCCCCTAGGTCTACTCAGCCTCAAATGAGTACCCAGTGGCAGTGTGTGGCAGTGAATAAACACGCTGTCAACCGATCACCACCTGGTGGTGAGTTGGATCCGCTGGCAGAGGAGGAAGTTGGACAGACCTGGCAGACCCAAACGTATTGTGAGGGTTTGTTGGG
>JAZEWT010000013.1:9976765-9991170 GCA_036362905.1 Mordacia mordax
AGTGTCTGGGGTGAAGGAAGTCTGGGCATCGCTGCTTAGACTGCTGCCCCCGCGACCCGGCATCGGATAAAGCGGATGAAGATGGATGGATGGATGGACGAGGGAGGCAAAGCCAGCGGGGCGTGGTGCTGGTTACCCACCCCTTCGTGTGCCGTGTCGACCTTAATAGGTGTTCGCTAACGGCACATGACCCCAGAGCCGGTTAAAGCTATATGGGGGATCATATGAATATGGTAAACGTTAAGCGCTAGCGAATCCGCATTCTTATCCCATCCCGGGATTAAATCAGTGGGCTCTGAACCCGGTGCTGGGCTTCCTCGAGGTCACCTCGGCCTTAAAACGAGTGCCTGCTTTTTGGTGAACCACACGAGGCAAACTGGCAAATACCGGACTGGTCATTGTGACATAAAGGATAAGTAAAGGTTGTCACCGCTCGATGCGTTGGAACTGCTTTCTAAAGCAGTTCTTTCGGGACAGCCGTGTCGAGCGTTGCCTCACATGTCACCTTCACGTTGTTTAACGAGATGCGCACTCACGGGATCAGAGTCAATTCGCTCGTGATCCAGGGCATTCGTCTGCCGGGATAGGACAATGATAGCTGCTGTAAGCAATCCCACGAGACACATTTGCGGGAGATTTTCAAATTAGGGCAAATTTGGATCCCGAGTTCAGCAATAAATGCAATTATCATTAGCACACGATGGCCCACTCTTAGTATTTCAACTTCCACTGCAAGTCAGAAGTTTCGAGATGGTATCATCAGTGCCCGCTTAATCCCGCAGAGTACGGGTTCTCAATATTTTGGACCTCAAGGCCAAATGGGTCTAGTCTCCACTGACGCCTAGGTGACGCTCGCGATCCGCTGATGGGTCGCGACCCACCGTTTGAGAATGGGAGCTATTCAACGTATAGCTCAACAAGAGGTGTTTGTTAAGGATGTCGAGCACCAATCAATATGCTATAACAGTCGTACATTGTTTTTTAAAATGTTATTGTTGATATGTCGTTCATATGTCGTTGTTGCTTACATGCCATTCTCTACACAGCTCTGTGCAGAGCTTTGTGACCCTCGGATGAAAAGCGCCCTAGAAGTGCAATTATTATTATTCAGAGTTGCCGGAGGAAAGGAGAGGAGAGGAGCGGAGCCTATCCCGGCAAACATACGGATAATAATAATGGCATTTCTAGAGCGCTTTTCACCCAGGGGTCACAAATCGCTGCACAGAGCTGAGGAGAGAACGGCAAGTCAGCAACGACATAAGAACGGTAAATCTGCAACAATAATGGGGGGTTTTGTTACAAATCTGAGCTGCACGGGGACAATTCAATCAGCAGGTCAGTGCAGTCAATAGCGTGTCTTTGGACTGTGAGAATAAACCGGAGTATCCGTCGAAAATCCACGCGGACACGGGGAGAACATGCAACTTCCACATAGAAAGGCACCCGAGTTGAGAATCGAACTCGGATGCATCCTGTTATGAAGCGGGTGCGCTGCGCCACGTGCCGCCGAAAAAATAATCATCACAAGCGGTTTAAAGCGCAGGCAATGTTGTCTCGAGAGGACACCTAGTGGCTGAATTTGCCATTGACGCGGTGACTGTCGCGCAATGGTTGCATGACGCGTATTCATATCTCATTTCAGTCAGAAACCGCTTCGTCCTGAACAGGGTCGCGGTGAGCCGGATCCTATCCCGGAAGACACAGGGTGCAAGGCAGGGATATACCCACGATGGGACGCCAGTCCATCACCGGGCACTGAGGGCCATTTAGTCTGCGCGCCAATTAACCTACACAGCAGCATGTTTTTAGGATTGTGGAAGGCAACCGGAGTGCCCGGCAAAAACCCACGCGGACACGGAGAGAGAACATGCAAACTCCACAACAGAAAGGCACCCGAGCCGAGATTCGAACCCGACCCTTTCTTGCTGTGAGGCGACAGCGCTACCCACTTGGCCACCGTGCCACCCCAACGTCAATTGTTATGTAACAAAAAAAGAAAAATGTGATTGTTGTTTTGCCATTCATATGTCGTTATAGATGTCGTTGTTGTTGTTGACATGCCGTTTTCTCCACAGCTCGATGCAGCGCTTTGTGACCCCGGGCTGAAAAGCGATCGTGAAGTGCAATTATTATTATTTGGCTTCGTGCGCAAGGAATCCGAAGAACCCGGAGAAAAATCTCACCGCGTAACCTGCACGAATGAGGCGTCGCTTAAAATCTCCGCAGATAGATTCACGATTCCGATGGTGTACGGCCGTCACGTGGAAACTGCCCGCACACAAACACACAATCACGTTATGGGTACTTTTTGCCAGTATACATATATAAGATTACAACAGGTTTTACCGTATCTGGCGATTATATATGTGTATACTGGCAAAAGTACCCATAGCGTTAACAGCTTCACCTAAGCTATAAAGCATTGAGGCCGCATTGTGCTGAGCTAACTGCCTTTTGGCAACGGCTGACACCGGCAAATAGGCTCAAAAGGAAGCCATTGCCATGTGAAGGTCGGTCAGTTGAAGGACAATGCAAAGGTTATCAAAGCTACCTGTTTGCATACTTTGCCACTAGTATGTGTGGCTTTTGCAAACTGGGCGCATTGTAAAATGTGTCTATTGTGGTGTTTGGGATCTTAACACCTGCATAATCGCTAGATACGGTAAAACCTGTTGTAATCTTATACACCATCACGTGTTTTACTGAATACAGTCAAACAAAGGCAAACATAACACAGTTAACTACGAGAATTCACAAAATTCTTTTGGCATGACACACAATCATGCACAACCAGGGATTCAATTCTGACATTTGTGCTTGGCTCAGTTACCTTGAAAAATATTCCTGTGCCTGGCATGCAACGTCCAGTCTGCATCTCACTACAGCTGTGGCTACTAAACCACGTGCTACCGACTCTGGTCTACCCAGTGCAAAAATATTTGGTGGGAAAAAAATTAACACCCTGTGAACAAACCACATCGCATGCTTATACGAAAACGAGATCTGTCATGAAAACTTCGTCGATGCTGTGCCCTGTACACAGCTGAGAAGTTTTGGCAACGCCTATCCCAGCAGACACAGGGCACAAGGCAGGGCTACACCCTGGAAATGATTCGACACCTGTCTTGACTGCCTTTCCCTGTGGCCGCGTGGAATTTTGGTTGGTATTCCATTATCCTCCCACCGTCCAAAGATAAGCTGTAGCTTAAGTGAAGGAGCCTGTGTCTTCACAGACAGGCTTCGAACCCCTGCGACCCTGTACAGGATTAAGCAGGTTCTGATGATGGGAATACAAATCGCGAACAAATCAATCGTCAAACCTGCTAAAACACACGTCGCAAAATCAGCAATGCACAGATAAACGTGTAACAGGAGTCCCCCGGCAGGCTGCATTAGTCTTGGACAAACCGAATATCTCACAACATCGAATAGTTGTCATCATCATCGTCAATAGCCGCTTAACCCTGAGCAGGGTCACGGGGGGCTGGAGCATATCTCAGCCGACAGAAGGCGCAAGGCGGAAGAATACCCAGGATGTGACACCAGTACATCGCAGGACACACATTTTGGTGAAATTTATTCAGCAGAGCAATTAGCCTAAGCAGTAGCGTGTCTTTAGACGGTGAGAAGAAACCAAAGCACCTGACAAAAATCCACATGGGCACGGGGAGAACACGCCAATGCCACATAGAAAGGCACCTCGGGAATCGAACCCGGGTCTTCTTGCTGTGAGGCAACAGCGCTACTCACTGCGCCACCGTGCCGCCCCTACATCACGTGGTCCAAATCGCAAAAAGACTTTGGTGGAAAATAGGTAGGTTAAGGAAATTAAATCAACTGTCAAGTTCATTATGCAACCATCTCTGAGAGACTGATGCAAAACCACCGAACTCGGGATCGTAAACGTAGTGTAATCGACGGGCCACTTTGAGAAATTAACTTAGAGTGATTATCTTAAGTGGACAAACTCCAACATAGCTTAGGTGGAGCTGTTAACGCTATGGGTACTTTTTTGCCAGTATACATATATAAGATTACAACAGGGTTTACCGTATCTGGCGATTATGCAGGTGTTAAGATCCCAAACACCAAAATAGACACATTTTGCAATGCGTCCAGTTTGCAAAAGCCACACATACTAGTGGCAAAGTATGCAAACAGGTAGTTTTGATAACCTATGCATTGTCCTTCAACTGACCGACCTTCACCTGGCAGTGGCCTCCTTTTGAGCCTATTTGCTGGTGTCAGCCGTTGCCAAAAGGCAGTCAGCTCAGGACAACCTGCATAATTGCCTGGCAATTATGCAGGTGTTAAGATCTTCACACCTGCATAATCGCCAGATACGGTAAAACCTGTTGTAATCTTAAACTCCAACATGTTGACGCAGCGATTTATAACAAGAGATGGTGACGCCGAAGATGGCGCTAGAGTGGGATTCAAACTGTGAGAGTAACAAGGATATTTAGATTGTGAATGATGCCGTTTGTTGATAGCTGTCCTCTATTACATCCAGGCATCTCCAAACACTTCGTATCGCACTTTGCAGCTTCGAAAGGTTTCACCCCCATTGGCAGCTGTCCCTGTGCGGCGCATATTCGGCAGTTGGCCTGCAGGTGGGTTATTAGTGTGCCGGTGGGGGGGGGGGGCGGTGATGCTTGCTGCTGTATAATCCCAATTGAGCAAATTGTTAATCTTGTTTTTGAATTTTGCTAAACTGGCAAATGTGGGTTATTTAGAATTTCTATAGCACCCGTCGGTATACAACCAAAAGGTAAAACATTTAATCAACCTTGACAGTCACCTTCTAAAATAAATATATTTATATTGTGACAATGGCTCCTTTGGTTGGATAAAGAACTTACTAGTATAAACAATAGACTGAAATACGAAACCATAAATTATAAACACCCACCTCATTTCCCACATTTAAGTTATAACACTGTTTAGCTCGTGAGGAGTGTGGTGGTGGTGGTGCAGCGGTTCACGCACCGCAGTAGTAAATTGGCAACCTGAATTAAATTCTTTGCGATGGCTGTTATCATTGGGTGGAGGATGGCTTCTGAAATATCGCCATTGAAATCTGAACTTGGGGTGCCTGGCTCATAGCGAAGTGCACTAACTACGGCGCCAGCGTTCCACCCGTCAACCACTTCCTTGAGACGCGAACCCGCAGCAAGGTGCGCACGACAGCTCAACTGGAACTTACTGGAGTGCTTCATTCTTTCTGGTCACTGATCCGCTAGGAATTCGTAATTTGTTTGCCTTACATTCGCTTCGCGATTGCGCCATCCTGGACGTGGGGTCCGTTCGGATTCCGCACGAGCAGCGAAACCCTACGCGGTAGAGAATTCTCCGTGGAAGCAGAAAGACATACAACACCCGCCATTGAGACCGTGGCAAATGCTCTCCGATGTACACGTTAGTGGGGCAGCACTTTCACACCTCCTCTGCACACCAAGAGCAACGTTCATCATCCGGCAGTCGAACGAATACGTCTCAACCTCAGAAAGGAGGACCGAGCCTAAGGTGCGGTACCAAATGTAACGAACATCGGTTCCGGGTTGGGACCTTCAACTCATCGTGCGCGCACGACTGCTCTCACCGCGGGTGGTGAATGAAACCTGGATTCGAACCCGGGTTGTCGGAGGTGGCGGTTCAACACCTTCACCATCCTGTTCACCTCGTCCCGAACCTTACCCCACCTCGTTCCAACGACAATTAGACTTAAGGACAACTGAAGTAAACAAAATGCGTAGCAAGTGGCAAGCACAAGGCACTCGCGTACGACGTGAAGCGCAATTTCAGCCGGGCCGACGGCGTGCATCCAGCACATCACATCCAGGGTACCGGCAGTCTAGCCGCCACCGTAGAACATATTTGGTAACAGACGGAAGCAGTGCGAGTGCCGTCGCTTACCACCCACGCTCGTTTCACGGAAGGCGCATAAGCTCCGTTGAAAAATAAACGGGCAAAGGAGCGTGCGATGATGCTCAAGGTCAGCGGTCGAAGGACGAGAATCGGTGGTGGACGCCGCCGCTCGTCACTCCACGTCGTCCACCGCCACGTCCTGGGGAGCGGCTCTCGTCAGTGGGTGCTGCGATCAGGGAAAGGAGGCACGGTCGCCGCGACATCAGTTCTCACGGAACGATGCCGCGCACGAAGCAAGATCAGATTTCCCAAGACGGGACGAGCCCCGTGAGATCGGTTTCCTCCATTGAGCCCGTAACCGAGAGCTGAAGATGACCGTGAGACACGCTCCAGAGCTGCAGCAAAGCGTGAAGGGGTGCAACGTTCGGCATGGCTATCCCGAAAGTGCAGCTCCTTAGGTCAAATCACACGCATCGAGCTGTGGGAGAATAGATCGTCACCCCACCCCTGTGAATGAGCAGCAGGTGCGCTGCATAAATACCAACGATGGGGCAACAAAGGTGGCTGGACACAGTGCTGACCACACCAACTCCTCGTGTACCATGCTAGCCTTCACAGACGCTACTCGCTATTAACAGCACATGCCCAAAAAGTTTGTGCAAGCTGCCACAGTCAACTAGTGGCTCGCGGCTCATCAGTGGACACCAAGCACCATACAGGAGTCTGTGGAGAACAAGACCCAAGTGGGCCTTGAGGAGCAAAGGGTCATGAACCCCTGTGCTAAAGGTAGGCAGGTTTGTGCAGCAGTAAGTCCGGTCCAAGGCGGTGCGATTCCCACCTAGGATGCCTTTCTGTGTGGAGTCAGTGTGTTCTCCCCCTGTTCTGCGTGGGTTTCCTCCAGGTTCTCCGGTTTCCTCCCACATCTAAAAAATAATGATCTATAATGAATTGGCCGATAGCATCATAGTGTGTACATTGCAGTGTCTGGCAGGTGTTGACGTTGGCTGAATGCATGGCTGCCTCCCTCGCATCTCTGTGTCTTCCTGCGTAATGATGTAACTGGCCCTGGATAAGGGTGTCTGCTAATTAACAATAAAAATGATAATTAGTACATGGGGGACCGTTGTCTGTGCGTGCGCCCGTGCGCTCTGTGTATGGACGATACCGGGCCAATCATCGGCAGGTGGTGCACCAGCATTTGAAAGACAGGCGGCGGCAGCGTCTGCTCCAACACCTGCATCAGCTGCAACGGCTTATTGCAGACGAACACCGCGTTCTTCAGGTGCTGCACGGCTTGCTCAAACTCTCCTGCACTCATGCAGCAACCAACAGTCACGCACGCACACGCGGCAGGTAGACGTACGTACGCGCATGAACCCGCGCGCACGTAAGTTCGCCCTAGATAAGGGGTCTGCTAAATGATAATAATAATAATGCCAAAAGGCACACGTAGGCTAATATGAAGCGAAACACATGCAACACACATGTAGATACTCACACACGGGGAATCATACATCGGGGAAAACACGCCGATACAATACACAAGCCATACATAGTTACGTACAAAATCAAAGATTCCGCCGTATCACCGTTAACACACTGCTTGGGGAAAGCGCTGCTAAGTGAGCACCTATGAAGGTCGGCACAGCACACCTTCGCTAGCTTTGTCTCCCCAATGGTGATTACACACACACATCTTGTACTCATTTAAGGCCAAGCAAATCTAGTGGAGGCCCATGACTGGTTCAATTAATAGTCACGGGCATAAGGTTTCATCATGACTGAATGGAATGATGAGTTAGCTGTGGACCTTGAATGAGCAACTCCTCTCCCAGCTGCACCTCCTCCAGGAAGAACTTCTGCACAGCTTCAGGGTTCTTCATGTCCGGCAGCTGCACAGTCTGCGGGCAAACACGAGCGCAGCGCCAAGCAAAAGTCGTGATTTTTCCACTGCTAGACCAGGGCGTTCCCAAGCTGTCACCAAATTGTCGCTATGCCTTTACGGGCCATGCCAATAGAGGGCCCTGCCAATAGCGTTCATTCAATGTCCACTCAAAATGCAGTGTTTCATTCCCAGAAGCTGTAAATTCGGAAATTGATATCCCAACCTCACTTACTATGATTAAGAACCTGGTCTAAGCACTGCTGCGAGACTTAAATCTGGATTAAAAGCGAGTTACTTCAGTGGTGCCATAGGCTCAGTTTATCCGATACGGCCATTATGAGCTGTTATTGCTGCCATTCTCAACCAGTGGGTTGTCACCCATCAGTGGGCCGCGAGCGCCACCCAGTGGTCCGTAGAGACCAGAGCCAAGTGGGCCTTGAGGTGTCGAAGCTTGAGAACCCCTGTCCTAATGCATGTGTTTGCATTTGCCTGAATCTGTCACAAACAGGAGCACAGGTGGTGCATCTGCCCGTCATCACAGGCAGTTCAGCCATACCACCTGGGTCGTTCCCGTGGTCTGCCAACAGGAAAACTTCCACACCTCACGTGGTGGCATCAGAGTGCACCTAGCCTGGCACAAGGGCTGTGGTGACAGCCACTGCCACTCGGCGGTGAAAGCCGGCTGCTGTTCTTTCACCGAACCTTGGAGACGTTGGTCTCCTCCTGGAACTGCCGCACGCGTTTCCTCCCTGTTAACAACAACCACCACCACCACCACCACCCTACGTGGATCCATCAGCCTCGGAAACAATGCAGATACAATGCTAGAGATCACGCAGTGGCTTCGTGAGCTCAAATATCTTTAACAGATTTGTCTACAAATATCAATGTTGTTACCCACAGCCCTGTAAGGGTAGATGTAGAATGTTGGCGTGAAAATGTAAGGGACCTAGTAAGCATTGGCATTACAATGCCAATTTATTAGTGATAAAAGAAAAGGTTGGGCCGGCGACTGTCCAGCACCGCCCCAGGAAATAAGGCTAAGGGTCAGTAAAGCGTATGGTAAAACAGTAAGGGTCTAACATTGCTAAAGATATTAACATTCACAGCGGTAATACCACACTTAAACTAGAACTGTGCTCACACCACTGTGATCACCACAGGGACTAACATAGCTATAGTTAATAACACAAGACCCTGAGTGGCTCCAGTTAACAGCACACGAGGTATAAATGACGTCGCAGCATTGTAATAACACGGCGTCTGGCGATGCAGCACACAGGGCCTAGCAGGGCTCACGCTGGCGCAGCTTGCGTTTGAAGTCGGGGGCGCTGCGTCTCTTCTGGTCCAAGTAAAGGCAGTAGGCCAGGAACACTGCGCCACAGAGGACGGCCGCCAGTGCGCCTCCACGGCTCACCACGAGCATCACTGTCAAAGCAACACAAGCACCAAGAAGAACCACGCACTGGAGAGCGCGCACTGGCGCACGGGGTCTGGCGCTGCTCCAGCCGGGAGAGTAGCAGCAAAGGCAATGAGAGGAAGGTGATGGTGTTGATGATGGTGATGTTGGTGATGTTGATGATGGTGATGATGGTGATGATGTTGGTGATGATGATGGCGATGTCGTTGATGACGCTGATGTTGATGATGATGTTGTTGCTTATGGGGCGACTCAACGCTCTCAGCCCGCGGAACTCCCCTTGACAACGGGGATTTCCTTATCGACGGCGACGTCACCGCTGACGTCCGTACAGTGTGGCCTCATATAGCTGCTATGGGATGAGATGCCTACTGTACACGAGATTTTTATTATCTGTGCTTGTGAGAAACATCGTTGTTCTCTCGGGGCAGCCGTGTCAACTGCTCCTTGTTTGACTCTGGAGGGTTGGAGTGTTTAATCCTCTTTGTATTACACTCTCATACAAATGTGGATGAGTTTTATGTAAAACTGCAGAGTTAAGGAATGGGGGGGAGGGGGCGTCAGCTTTCTTGTCTCGTCTCGCGGTGTCTCGTCATGTCTCGTGATATGGCGACTCAGCTTTCCATCGTCATGCGGTGTCTCGTGTTGTGGTGACGATGCATGGGGTTAATGATTGACCAACGAGCCGCCGCGGGGTTATAAGTAGCACGCAAGGGAGAAGAAAGGAGAGTCTCCGGGAGGAATTAGAAGGAGGAGGCGCCGTCACGGTGTAAGGAGCGCTGATGTAGGAGTTCGTTGTGGGCCGCTACTCTGGCCGTGTGCTGCTTGGGGAATAAAGCATTGAAAAGCATCCAAGAAGTCTGTGCTCATCCGTGCTCTCTGGCTGATCTATCGCGGAGTGCGCGCTGATCCTCGCCGTGGTGTTGCCGCTGTGAGCCGTCACAAGCCCGCAGTCAAGGACTTGCCGTCACAAAACTATTAGACCCATTGATCGTGTTCGATACAATAAAAATAGTTTTAGCGTATTGTCACGCATGCCCACTCATAAACACGTCTTCCGTTCTTCATTATGTAAAGTCATTATTTTACTTAATTGATCTATTGTGATGTTGTTGTGTGGTGCCAAGCCCTGAGCGGTGCCAGGCTAGGTGCAACTCGACGCTCGTGGTGTGCAGGCGGGCCGTTCGGTTTGATTGGGCTGGGTGCGGGACAGATCACCATTGCTATGGCTACTGGATGAAGAGGTGGGGTGGAGGAGGATGACAGGTAGAGGAGTAGGGACTCACCCTGAACTGGTAAACAACTGGGTTACGTCAGAGAGAACCTTCTAGAAGGTCTGGGGGATGTATAAGTGCAGGAGCGATCTGGGTGTATTTGGTTGGAGTGACACGGGTTTGACAGGAGGTTCTTGGTGTGTGGAAGACTGCGGAGAGAGTGTTTGGGTTTAGCGGAGTAGCGAGAGGTGAGGAATCGATTAGAGTGCAAAGCGTGTTATTTCAGTGGTAATTGCCCAGTAGGTATTGTGTTGGTTGTAGTGTTGTGGAGTGAATAAAGAGTGCTGATAAAATGCGGAGAGCGTCTAGGATTACCTTGGCTATCGTCGACGGAGAGGAAGAAGCCTCCTCGTCAGTGCGATCGGACCGGGAGTGTGAAGATGTGGACGAGGATAATGGGGTCTGCGTACTGCCTAACAGTTGACATCCCGCCTCTCCACTGTTATGTGCAGCGCTTTGTGACCCTCGGGTGTAAGGCGTTTTAGAAATGTAAATGTTGTTAATTTCTGTCTATCGCGACGTTTCGCCTCCCACGCTGGAGGCAGGGTCCATAGACCCTGTCAATAGGACAGTTTGGTTGGTGGTTCCTCCGTCAGCTGGA
The DNA here is from genome assembly GCA_036362905.1 of Mordacia mordax. NCBI lineage: Eukaryota > Metazoa > Chordata > Hyperoartia > Petromyzontiformes > Petromyzontidae > Mordacia > Mordacia mordax. The sequence goes on from JAZEWT010000013.1 coordinate 9,987,814, forward strand.
ATTCGGTTTAGGGGGTGCCGAGTTCCATTCACCAGTTCTGCCGAGAGAGCGTTGCTCCCTCGGATAGTTAAGCTGCAGACAGTTGTGTGCGCGGGGTTGCCGGCCGGTGGGGGCCACCCGGCGGGCGTGTCACTGTAGGGGGCCAGGTAGGGCATTAGCAAGCTGGGCGGGGCTTTCAGACGGACGGTGTGCGTCATCTTCCTGTTGTTGTGATTGCGATACTTTGTGACCTGGGCTTAGCTAGACGGGTTGGCGCCAGGTGTTTACAACGGCAGTGATTGGTGGGGAGATAGACGGCGCCCAGAGACACGGGGGGGAGCGGCGGTGATTGGTGGAGAGAGAGACGGCGCCCAGAGACACGGGGGTATAAGGAAGCACGGAGCAAGGGGGCGGGGCAGTTGAGGCAGTTGAGGCAGAGGACTGAGAGTCAGTGGAGTTTGGGAGCGAAGGAGTGGAGTAGCGGGAAAATGTAGGGGCGAGAAGCGGGAAAATGTAGGGGCGAGTAGCGGGAAAATGTAGGGGCGAGTCAGTCAGTGGGTTGTGCCGAGGGACAGGGAAGGGAAGGAGACCTTGTCGCGACGCGCTCGTCTGCAGCAGTAAAGGCCTTCAACACGTCTCATCTGTCTGGTATTTGTATCGAAGCAGTTTTGTGGGTGAGCGTGGTGTGATTGGGAACGTCGAGAGCGTGGATGCGGGGTGCTAGAAGGAGTGCACTACCTGTGAGATGGCCACGAGACGCCGGCTTCAGGAGCCGGTGCCGAGCGCCATAGAAGTTGAGAGGTTCGAGGAACTTGAGAGATAGATAAAGAGGTGGAGCGGGACCTCCAAAATTACCAATACAGTAGGGCATATATATTTGTATAACGTTGAGCATTCGCTATTACGTTGACTTGCAACAGAAATCACGGTAACCTTTTACTTTCGGCTGGTTAACGTAGTGGAACATTCGTTAATGAATAACGATCGGGTATGTGCTTGCGTGTGTGTCTGTGGGTGCCCTTCCTACACAATGCCGACAAAAACGTGGGGTCCTTCAAAGGGGATTTAGTACCGGTTCAAAACATGAAAGCTGGCCTTCTTTCCATCTAACATAGGTTTAATCAGAACTGGATTGTGTGAGGCGCTCATAAATCCTTGAATGATCTGGACACAGTCTCTATCATTAGTGAGATCCTCCGGTAGGCGAGACTGCGATGGCTGGGTGATGTAGCCCGCATGTTTAGCCACCGCATGCCGCAGCAGCTTCTATTTGGCCAGATGGGCGGGGCTGAACGGGGGCTGCACGGGCGGCAAGATGATGGCTGGTGTGGTATAGGAGGACGTGAAGGTGAGCGGGCTTCTGAACACTCTTACCAGCGGTCTCAAAATCGGCCTCTGCAGAGGAGGTTCGTGAAGGACGCTACGGGGCAGTTGGAGGCAGTCGCCCTCGAGCAACAACAGAGGACGGAGGGGCAACGCTCACAACAGCGAGCGGAGCGCTAGGTGGATAAACCGCAGCAAATTGGTACGGTAGGGAATACACGTGGTGCATCTGCAAATCACCTTAGATTGCGGTTTGTTTGCCTTTGTGTCTCATGAATCCAACATCTAGGGCTTGTGAGGTCACTTGGCACGTTGTACTGTATTAACATATAATTACAACCTGCGAGCGAAATGCACCTAGCCTGAGAGCGGCGGCGCAGTAATTAGCGCTTTGTTACGGACTCGTGTTTACCTGCATGAGCTTTTCGGTCATGGTCAGCATCGGTGGTGAATATCTAAACCTGTCCAGGTCCTCCCCTGGTACTGCGCCAGGTACAACGGGAGAGCATCTCCACAAGGAAGAAAAAAATGCGGACTAGAATACTTATGGCCACCCCACCCATCCTGTCGATGGATTTTCGCTCACGGCACTTTCCCTAACATTCTGTCGAGGCTATACGGGGGACTATTATATTATTATTCTCTCTAATGAATGCAGCTGGAAGAAGGCACGGTGTCAACTCTACCAAGCGCGACAGAGGCGACTGTAACAACTCGCGTGGAATTTAGGAAATTATTAATTGCCCCGTGGCACGAAGGCCTGGTGCGTATGCGTGCCTCCCAGCGCATGCCAGCGTTGAGAGCCTCTGCTTCTCCACAGGGAAGCCTGAGCGTGCCTTTCACTTCCAAGGGTCGTTGGAGAGAGCGGTACGGTAAGAAAAACCCATAAGCGCGTATACGATCACCCCCACACGTGAATATGGACACACTACCGCACACGGTGCCAGCTAAATTTGTATTGTATTTAAGCTGAAAGGAACCGTTGAGTTATGTAGCTTTTTAAACAGTTGTGCAGTGGGGAGGGGTAAGCAAGTTACGACAATTTCGTCAGGACAATTAACCTAGGCAACATGTCTTTGGACGATGGGAGTAAGCCGCAGCACCCACCGAAAACGCACAGGGACACGAGGAGAGAAGACGCAAACTCCACACAGAAAGGCGGCACGCGAGCTGGGACTCGAACCCGGGGCCTTCTTGCTGTGACGTGACAGCGCTGCTCTCCGCCGTATTTAATAATAATAATAATTGCATTTATAAAGCGCTTTCACCCTAGGGTCACAAAGCGCTTTACAGAGTTGCGGAGAGAACGGCGCGCCAACAACGGCACCAGAATGGAAAATCAACAGCAACAACAGTTTTTTTGGTTTTTTTTTTAATATACACAGCGTTGCAGAACAACAACATTTAAGAATGAGTCGACTGATCTAGCTGGAGGACCAGGGCACGACGTGATTTTGAGTTGACGGTTCGACTTGTTACACGGACGGGCACAGCGCTAACAACAAACAGTTAACATTGATATTAATTAATATTGATCTTGATGCTAATGTAATGATGTAGGTTTTCACTGCTCGATGCATGATGATTGCTTTGATAAGCTGCTCTCTCGGGACAGCCGCGTCGATCGCTCTCTATCTATCCATCGCGATATTTCTCTTCACACGTTCAAGGCATCCTCAGGCGTAGTGTGTATGTGACTTGTGTGTAACTCTGTGATGCACCGGTCGTGACCCTGGGCTAGGCGCCTCACGCTCCTCCCTCACTAGCCGCGGCATGCTCAGAGTCCGGCTCCTGGGTCGAGGCTCCCGCCTCCGCGTCGGGTAAGGTGCGGCCGAGATGGTTACTAGGGAGTCGGTAGAGACCGAGCCGGCATCCTCACCTCCTCGCTCACACCTCGCTGACGGCCTCCCTCCGATATCCCCCCACGCTCCTCCAGCCTCGCGAGCCTCCGAATCACTCATATCTCCAGCAGAAGTTCGAACGTAGGATCCTTTATTCTCCGCAGACCACGCGTAGCACTCCCCGATCTCCGTCCGACTCCCGGCTCCCTGATGA
>JAZEWT010000013.1:10020315-10032063 GCA_036362905.1 Mordacia mordax
TTTCTCCGGGTTCTCCGATTTCCTCCCAAAACAAAAAAACCCCTCATTAATTAATTATCCAATAGCATCATAATGTATGGAACGCAGTGTCAGGCAGATGTTGGCGCCGGCTGACTGCATAGTTGCCTTCCCCTCGCCCCTCTGTGGTTTCCTCTGTCTTGATATGTTGCCCTGGATAAAGGTCTGCTAAATAACAATGAATTATAATGTTGCTTGGAGTACATTTATTTGCCCTTTAGTTTTATGCGTTGTTACGTTTGTCAGATCAGAGGTTTGTTCTGTCGCAAGAATCCCACATCTAGAGCTTGCAAGCTCACCGGGTACTTTCTGCTGTCATAATACACTTCTGTCTAGGTGTCTAAGCATGTAACATGTTCCTCTGAGGTGGGGATCGACGCGGAGGAGTGAAGAGAGTCGATGCCAGTGCAACGGTATGAATTTAAAGCTGAATTATTGTTAAAGTTTCAGAAAATGGATCAGGAAGTGGGGAGTAAAGCTGATGTAAGACATTTAAGCTTGGGTGTTGTGCAGAGAAAATAAAATGCGTGCTTATGAAGCATTCAAACTCACTACCATAATTGTTTACGCATAGACACACATAAACATTTGCTCCATTATATTTCATCTCATCTCACTGTCAGAAATTGCTTAGCACTGTACAGGGTCGCGGTGAGCCGGAGCCTATCCCAGCAGACACAGGGCGCAAGGCAGGGATATATCCACGATGGAAAGCCAGTCCATCCCGGGCACTGCGGGCAATTAAGTCTGCAAGCCAATTTTCCTATGCAGCAGCATTTTGATTTGGACTGTGGGAGGAAACCGGAGTGCCCGGCGAAAACCCACGCGGACACGGGGAGAACATGCAAACTCCACACAGAAAGGCACCCGAGCCGAGATTCGAACCCGGGACCTTCTTGCTGTGAGGTGACAGTGCTACCTGCTTTGCCACCGTGCCGCTTGCTACATTATATGCAGATGACAATGGGCAAAGGGGTGAGGGTTGAGCATTCGACTGCCCACCTTGGTGGCATCGTCCACCACTCGAAGTCCATCAGCGGATACCCAAAGTCCGGCGCGGATTTTCTTTCTGTCCGTCTGGGAGAAAGAAAAGAAAAGACAAAAAAAGAGAAGTCACACACGGTCCGAGATCCCGTATGCGGGCGTCGTGGTCTGAATGTGAGAAGATCAAGGGCATTAATTCAATATCCATACCCGCTTAAGCCTGTACAGGGTCGCGGGGGAGACGGAGCCTATCTCGGCCACTAGAGGGTGCAAGACGGGGGGATACCGGGGATGTGACGCAAGTACATCGCAGGGCACACTTTTTGGAGCAATTTATTCAGCAGCCCAATTAACCTCGGCAGCAGCAACGTGTCTTTGGACGGCGGGAGTAAAGCGGAGCACGATGCAGGCAGCGGGAGATCCCGGGCAAAGTGCTGAATGAGGATAGCAATGCAGCAGCATGCGTTGCCCCCTCGTGGCAGCAGACCAATGGTGCGAGGCATGTGGTGCCACCAAGGAAGAAGAATTGAGATGCGGCACGGTGACGCAGTGAGTAGCGCTGTCGCCTCACAGCAAAAAGGGCCCTGGTTGGATTCCCGGCTCGGGGGCCTTTCTGTGTGGAGTTTACGAGTTCTCTCTCTCTCTCTCACTGTGCTCGCGTGGGTTTTCGCCGGTTTCCCCGGTTTCCTCCCACTCTATAAAGACACGCTGCTGCCGAGTTTCAATGGCCTGCTCTTACATTACCCCAAAATGTGTTTCCTGCGATGTGCTGACGTCACATCCTGGGTATAGTCCCACCTTGCGCCCTCTGTCAGTCGGGATAGGCTCTGGCCCACCCGCGACCTTGTAAGATGTCGAGGATTAAGCTGGTATTGATAATGAATTAATGAATGAGGTGCAACGTGATGTCAGGCGGTCTACGAGGCAATGAGGCATTTAATATGAATGCCACTGACATACACACTATGGTCTTCAGTAGCCTTATCGTGGTGCAGCAGTGTGCGTGTTCTAATGAACCCCAGAGCTATGTGACCTGGAGTCTAACACTCCTGATCTGGTCACCCTTGGTGAATAGGTTCCAGACAAACAGCCATCCGAAGACCGACTACACAGCAGGTTGGCATCAACAAGGGCATCCGGTCATAAAATTCTGCTCCAATAACTCCACCAATGGGGGGGGAGCCACCGGCTAACTCAGGCCAACTGGGGTAGTGACCGTTTACACCGGCAGCAATTACACGGCACCATTCAGCATTATATTCAGGCAGTGTGTGCTCGCTAACAACACATCCTTTACCGGTACATCCAGATGATTGAGTTAAGAATTCATAGTGTGGGGTGTCTGTGTGGACCTTCCCAAATGAAGCAAAGTGCATGAGGTGATGGGTGGCTGACACCACGCCCGGCCGTCTTTGTCCTACACAGCGAACCAGGTACTCATTTCAGGCTGAGTCGGTTGCGAGCGGGAATCGAACTCGGCTTGCTGGGTTCGTATCACAGCACTCTACCCGCTACTGCTCCTCACGAGGACAAAAACAAAGATCCCTTATATCGTCTTTAGCAGACAATGGTCAAGTGCTGTGAGCGAGCACCCCATGGAAACACACAAACACACGCGCGCACACACACATACGCAAGCACACACTCCAAGCCCCATCCACCTACTCACCGCCTTGAGCCTCTTCACAGCCTCCTCACACACGTGCATTCCTCGAGACTCATCCACCTCCACACAGCCCAAGTACTTGTGCGGGCCAGAGATACGAGGGTGGGGAGGGGGCAAGGAGGGGGCGGGTGGGAGCAAGGGGGGGTGGGGGGGGAGCCAAGGTCAGGAGTCACATTGTGTAAGTCACGTGTAGAGGGTGTTCACATCATGGAATATTTATGTCAGCTGGAAGAAACCGTTGAGCTATGTAGCTCTTTTAAACAGTTGTCAAGTATGGAGATGTAAGCAAGTTACAATATCTGAGGACACCAGTGACAATTCATCAGGCCAATCAACACAGGCAGCGTCTCTGTGGACTGTGGGAGGAAACTGGAGTGCCCAGTGAAAATCCACGCAGAAGCAGGAAGATTATACAAAGAGGAACCAAACCCAGCATCGTGGATCCTGAATTGTGCAACTGCCTTTCACTAGGAGAAAGCCGTAGGATCCCGGGTAACCCTGGGTACTTTACCAGTTTAAAATCAACAACAGACCGGTTGATAGTAGTGGGACACTGTTAGATTAAAGGTGCCTCTCTGTAAACCACATTGCGCAGGTGTTGTGTATGGCATTTTTAGATGTCCTATTCACCGGACACACACCTCTGTGTTTCTGATCCTGTTACCAACAGCTGTGGCCGTTGACGCTCAGAAGATGCCTTCGATTCATAGAGGCGTGAAGGGGAAGGCTGCTATCGCAGTTTGGAAGGCATTCACGTAGAACTAATTGGTGAACAAACTTATATAACATTTCATATGTATGCAAATGCTCCGAACGAATACACATGAATACACGCGCACAGACAGTGACAGATGCACACATGAATAAACATGAACACACACATGCATAACTAGAGCACACTTGAATAATACTGATATTTGCACTTCTAGAGCACTTTCACCCAAGGGTCACAAAGCGCTGCACAGAGCTGTGGAGAGAACGACATGTCAGTAACAACTTCAGAGTTGTTCAATTAAAGTAAAATAATTGTTATGAATATACGAAGGACATAAAATATAACAGACACAAGTGTTAAACAAATAAAGGAAGGAATAAGTGTTCCTGAGCATGCGGAGGTCAACAGCGAGCCATCATCCTAGCACAACAACAGTGAGCAGCATCAACAGTTCCAGCCAGATGGCTTCAATGCCATGTGGAAGAAGTGAGTCTTGAGATAGGATTTGAGACAGGAATACACGTATAGATACACATGCGAATACACACGTACTGTACAATAAAAAGACAAATCCACGGTATAGCTTCAAGAGACCGTTGGGACAAGCACTGTTAGTGAGCGCCTATTAGACTGTGAGGGTGTATGTTGGGGTGGTGTGGCCATTAACCATGTCTCATCCGCCTTTTGGCTCCCAAGCACTGATGTTACACACAAAACAACACCTGGTTTGGTGTGTAGCACTTGTGTGATGGTACCTGCCACTTAGAATCGTCGTGGCCTGGTTTTTGGAGAGTTGCTCGCTAACCACTGCACCACCGCTCCCTCCACATAGGCACAAATACACATTTACATATAAATTACCAGAGACCCACAGCGCGGGAGGCTGCAAAAAGAAGACCGCCACTTGACTTGGCATAATAATTTATGGGCAATTTCATGATGCCACACACACAGACACGCCAGAGCGACTGTATATACGTACAGCCCAAGTACACACACACACCAACCACACACACACACATTGCTCAAACACACACCAACCACACACACACACTGCTCAAACACACACCAACTACACACACACACATCGCCCAAACACACCAACCACACACACACTGCTCAAACACACACCGACAACACGCACACACACTGCTCAAATACACACCAACCATACACACACACACACGGCCCAAATACACACACCAACCACACACACACACACACTGCCCAAATACACACACCAACCACACACACACACTGCCCAAATATACACACCAACCATACACACACTGCTCAAACACACACCAACCACACACACACACACACTGCCCAAACACACACATCAACCACACACATACACACTGCCCAAATACACACAGCTACCACACACACACACACGGCCCAAATACACACACACACACGGCCCAAATACACACACCAACCGCACGCACACACACTGCCAAAATACACACACCAACCACACACACACACACACACTTTGAAATACACACACACACTGCTCAAATACACACACACTTTGAAATACACACACCACACACACACAAACTACCCAATATACACACACCAACCACACACACACACTGTCCAAACACACACCAACCACACACACACACATACTGCTCAAACACACACCAACCACACACATACTGCTCAAACACACACCAACCACACACATACACACACTGCCCAAATACAAAACCAACTACACACACAGATACACACTGCTCAAACACACACCAACTACACACACACACATTGCCCAAACACACCAACCACACATACACATTGCCCAAACACACACCAATCAAACACACACACACTGCTCAAATACACACACCAACCACACACACACACACACACTGCTCAAACACACACCAAACACACACACACACATTGCCCAAACACACACCATCCACACACACACTGCTCAAACACACCAACCACACACACACACACACTGCCCAAATACACACACCACACGCACACACTGCCCAATATACACACACACACTGCCAAAATACACACACCGCACACGCACACTGCCCACACTCCCAAAGCTCATAAAAACCACACAAACATGAATAGCACACGCACAGACACACCGCTCATAATACACACAAACCACACACATACAAACCGCACACACTGCCCTCTCTCAAACCACATATGGTCCAGCTATCAGAGTAATTCACAGGGGAGCAGCCGCCACACACATACACTACACACACATGAAAAGATAATAAAGCCACAGATCTCCCGTAAAACCTTAACAGATTGTAGGGTCAAGGGACCCGAGCAAGCACTTATTTACGGTCAACGCAGCACACGAGGAGGTGGGTGACCAGCACCACGCCCTGCCACCTTTGTCTCCGTAGTGGGAATGTTTACACACCACACTAGGTACACATTTGAGGCTGAGTCGACCGAGGGGAGGCCCAGAACCTGTTCAGGAAATCGTTACCGGCATCGGTCGTGAGTGGGATTCGAATTCGGGTCGCCAGGTTTGCAGTCCTGCACGCTAACCGGTCCCCCACAAAAAAATAATGCACAAATACTCACGCACGAATCACACACAACAGATGCAATGCACACACCACCTATACACACACAACACATAATATTTAATAATTGCACTTTAAAGTGCTTTTCACCCGAGAGTCACAAAGCGCTGTAATACCACCTATACATCATACCCAATATACACCCTATAAAGACACAATAACAATAATGATAATTGCACTTCCAGGGCGCTTTTCACCCGAGGGTGACAAAGTGCTGCACAGAGCTTTACATACACGGTACATCCCACTCACACACCACCCACAAACATCAGCCCCACACACACACCACCCACAAACACAGCGCCCCACACACACCACCCACAAACACAGCCCCACACACACACACACACCACACACACACACACACCACACACACACAAACACCACCCACACACAAACACCCAAAAACACAGCCCCACACACATACGCCACCCACAAATACAGCCCCACACACACACACACCACTCACAAACACCATACACACACAACACCCACAAACACCACACACGCACACACCACACACACACAAACACCACACACACACACACCCACAAACATAGCCCCACACACATACATACAACCCCCACAAACACAGCTCCACACATACACACCACCCACAAACACCACACACACCACCCACAAACACAGCCCCACACACACACACCACCCACAAACGCAGCCCCACACACACCACCCACAAACGCAGCCCCACACACACACACCACACACAAACACCACACACACACACACACACCACACACGCACAAACACCACACACACACCACCCACAAAACACAGCCCCACGCACACACACCACCCACAAACACAGCTCCACACACCACCTACAAACACAGCCCCACACACACACCACACACAAACACCACACACACACACACACGCCACACACGCACGCCACACACGCACACCAGACACACACACACGCACGCAGGGTGCCACTTGAGCTGAGTGGCACCGGAGTAAAGAAGCAATATCACGAGCGCTCGCTTGTACTTTCTCTCCGGTGTCAATCAGTGCCACCCAGTGTTCACCACGACCTCCGCGCTGCCCACCCTGCCCACCCTGCCCAACCAGCCCCCTGCATGCCATCCCATCGTTCCTGCTAGAATAATTGCCTTTCTAGAGCGCCTTTCACCCGAGGGTCACAAAGCACCGCACAGAGCTGTGGAGAGAACAGCATGTCAACAACAACAACAACATCAGAGCAGTTCAATTGAAAGTCTTGGAGCCAAAAATAAAGGATCCCCGGTAAGGGGCCACACACACTGTTAGGACAATGGCAATTAACGAGAACCTTTTAAGACAAGTGTCCTGGAAATATGAGCCTCACCTCAGGACGGGCTAAACGCAGGCCAGTGTTTTTAGGCCTCAGATGACGTCACACAACGCAGGTCCACATTCGATCTATGATTGTAATCCTATCTGCCGCGATAACATGATACTGTACTTTCGTAATTATAAAAATAAATCCTTTAATGGTCGTGATACTTTAATCGTTAATTGTAAGACCATACTTTAATTAGGATTAGAGGACGGATTTAGGGGAGTCCGTTCTCAGGGGCAGGCTCACACAGGGTTGCAACTGTGGAGACCCACTTCGTGGGCCGCGGAATCACCAGGGACGCTGGCTGTGTACCCGCAATGTTCCCCTTGTGAACCCCCCCTCGGAAAGTATTTTATACCACACAGACACACATGCAACCACCACTATCGCACTCAACCGCTAGATGCCTGCGCCCATCCGTTGTTGGAGCGGACATTTGACAACAGCATGCTGTTTCACACTGACGGAGTGTACCGCACGACACGAGGGTTCGGTGGGTAGCAGAACGACGATGGACTCGGCCCCAGCGGCTGAGGTTTTGTCCATAGACCCTGTCAGTAGGACAGTTTGGTTGGTGGTTCCTCAGTCAGCTACAATTCGGCTTAGGGGGTGCCGAGTGCCATCTACCAGTTCTGCCGGGGGAGAATAACTCCCCCGGAACGTTAAAGCTGCAAACAATTGAGTTCCGGCGGGGTTGCCGAGCGGAGGGGGGCCCATCCGGCCGGCGTGCAATGCAAGGCCAAGCTAGGCGGGGCATTAGCGAGCTAGGCGGGGCTTTCGAACGGACGTTGCGCGCTATTTCCTGTTGTTGTTCCGCGGGGTCCCGTGGCCTGCGCTCGGCTAGACACGTGGCACATGGTGGCGTGAGTGGAGCCAGACAGGGTGGCGCCAGCTGTTGTAACGGCCCGTGGATTGGTGCGCTCTCTAGACAGGCCGGCGCCAGGGTGTTTACGACAGCGGTGATTGGTAGGAGAAAAACACGGTGCCCAGAGACAAGGGGGAACGATGGGGATTGGTGGAGAGAGACACGGCCGTTAAAAGGGGGCGGTTCGAACCGGGGGGAAGGTATTTAAGGGAGTGCGGTGCAAGGGGGCGGGGAGTTGCTAGTTGAGTCGAAGCGGTTAGGAAGGGCAGCCATGTAGAGGGACGAGGGCGGAGAGTAGCGGGGTTAGATAGGCATGTTAAGGGCAGTCGAGTAGTGGGGTTAGTTAGGCATGTTAAGGGCAGTCGAGTAGCGGGGTTTAGTTAGTCATGTGCGAGAGTTGTGCCTGGAGCTGTGCTCGGAGCTGTGCGAGGCTGAAAAGGAATCGAACGGCTGAGCCCGAGGGGCTGTGCCGAGGGGCTACGCCGAGCGGCTTAGCCCGAGGGGCTGTGCCGCGTAGCGAGTTGTAGCGACGGAGCAGTTGGGGCGGCTGAAAAGGGACCGAACGGCTGAGCTCGAACGGCTGTGTCAAGGGGCTACGCCGAGCGGCTGAGCCTGAGCGGCTGTGCCGAGGGGCTACGCCGAGTGGCTGAGCCCGAGGGGCTGTGCCGCGCGGCTGTGCCCAAGCGGTTGTGCTGCGTAGCGAGTTGTAGCGAGGGAGCAGTTGGGGCGGCTGAAAAGGGATCTCGTCGCGGCGCGCAAGTCTGCAGCAGTAAAAGGCTTCAAGTCATCCTCTGTCCGGTATTTTTGTATCAAAGCGGTGGTATGGGTGAACGTGGTGTGAGCGCGGTACGTGTGAGAGAGCGCGCGCTGCGTGTGATCATTCAGGGACTGAGAGAGCGCGCGCTGCGTGTGATCATTCAGGGACCAAGAGAGATTGGTGTTAGGAGTTATGGATCGCTGGAGCTCTAGAGAAGATATTTACGGAGGTGGGGACCTTAGGAATTTGGGGACCACCACACAACCTCGGAGGCACAAGAAAACGGGATGGGTGGCAACCCAACGGGTAGTGCATCCTGATGGGGGAGGCTCACAATGTCAGAACACGAGTCACCACCAGGCGCGGCGGTCACGGTTGGGGTCACGGCTGAGGTCACGGCGGGGGTTGCGGTGGGGGTCACGGCGGGGGTCACGGTGGGGCCTCACCTTGACAGGGAAGTTGCAGTGTCCGCGCCTGACCGCCTCCTCGTCGGCCTGCCACTGGTGAGGTCGACTTGCTTCTGGAACGTAGTTCTCCTTCTTCCTGCGCAGGCTCTGCCGCAGCTTATTCATCGCTCCCTCTACGACGCGCGGACAACAACACGCGTACAACAACATGTGGACACGCGGCTATCGCGCATACAATGATGTACACGCCGCACGTAAACAATACACACCACACAAACAATACACTAGACACGCATATCAGACGCAACAGCATACAACACAGACTCGACACACAAACAATACACAAATATAACCCACACAATACACGGCACACAACAGAATGTTTGGCCACCATCGTGCCAACTGTCTGTGGTGGGCACCATCTTTGCATTGCCATTGTGTACAGAGCATCATCACATTTCAATGAAAGTGAAATCGCAGACGATGACAATGTCGGAGAGGGCCTGTGTAGGTCACGGTGCATGCTGAGCTTGTGGGATCGGGCTAGCACCAGTGTTAACTGGCCATTGGCCTGAGCAGCCCGGATAGAATTTCTGACACACTCTTGCTCGGGGTACATAGCCCGGCACGTGGCAGATGGATCCTGCGTGATGAGCGATCGATCTTGCGTTACGCAAGAAGGGTGAGTGATTTTAAATATCTCTTCAAAAGCCGACCATCAGATAAATCACTTGCAAACACCTGGACGCCGAAATACTGTATGAGTGGAACTGACCCATTGATTAATCGATTCATATCGCTGCTTATTCGGAAGCGAGGTTGGCCGGCCTGAGCTTTGGATTAAATCCATCTGTGTGGGCGCTCTGTGTCTGGCGAGGAAATCTCCACATTCTCGATGGCAGCGTCCTCTCACACGAAGCCAAAGCCTCGTTACGGGTTCATTTTGATGCTGTGGGAAACTGCAATCAAACCCAGATGGCAGAGACTGTGGCGCAGTGCACACTGGGTCCAGTCATACAAACGGCCACACACGCAAACGTGTAGCCTCAACAGACTGTTAAGGCAAGTGTTGTTAGCAAGTGTCTATGAAGGACGGCACGGCACACACCGCACCCAGTCGTCTTTGTCTCCACAGTGGCGATGTTTACACACTGCACTGGGTATTCATTGGAGGCTGATTCGATCCAGGGGAGGCCCAGGACCGGTTGGGAAAATCGTCAAGGGTGTTGGCCGTGAGCAGGATTCGAACTCGGGCCGCTGGGTTCCGAGTGCGGCGCGCTAACCGCGCGCCACCACTCCCTATACAAACACCACTGCGGTTTGAAGGGCAAGGTTGTGGGTTCAAATCCTATCAAACAACAGACACACCAACTCTTACCCAAACCAGACATATTAAAGCCACACCACACACAGGCACACCACACATACTCCCAACTCTAACACACACGTCACACCTCGCACTCTACACTCTCACACCACATACACACACACACCACCCCACACACTACAAACACTTACACCACACACACACACTCACACCACACAATCACCTCACACCCTCCACTCACACCATACACACACTACACACACACTCCAAACACTCTCACACCACACACACAAGGACAAGATTGTGGGTTCAAATCTTATCAAACAACACAGACACACCAACTCTTACCAAACCAAACACATTAAAGCCACAGCCACAAACACTCACACCACACAATAAACTCACACCCTCCACTCACACCACACACACACCACCACACACACTACAAACACTCTCACACCACACACACAAATCACACACACTCCAAACACTCTCACACTACACCCCCCCCCACACACTCCAAACACTCTTACACTACAAGCTCTCGCACACCTCACCTCACACACTCATCCTCACACCTCACTCACACACACACACACACCACACGCACTCAACTCGCTCACTCCTCACTCACTGCGCAATTCCTACACAACACAACACACTCAACACACACAACGTACACACACCCGCCGGCTCAACCTTGTTGAGTGACCTTAAAATCTCACAGTGAAACAAACATACAAAATAATTTCCATGACGGACAAGCGGATCCGTGCAATGGCGATAAATCGGCGAGAGAGAGTTCACTCCTCCTCCTCCACGTGTACACAGCACAGTGTCTGCTCCTCCTCCACGTGTACACAGCACAGAATCCGCTCCTCCTCCACGTGTACACAGCACAGACAGTCCGCTCCTCCTCCACGTGTACACAGCACAGAGTCCGCTCCTCCTCCTCCACGTGTACACAGCACAGAGTCCGCTCCTCCTCCACGTGTACACAGCACAGACAGTCCGCTCCTCCTCCACGTGTACACAGCACAGAGAGTCCGCTCTTCCTCCACGTGTACACAGCACAGACAGTCCGC
>JAZEWT010000013.1:10049599-10067955 GCA_036362905.1 Mordacia mordax
ACCCACTCAGCCACATCCACAACACAGACCCAGCCAACTCACTCAGCCCCCACCCAGTCATCTACAACCACAACACAGACCCAGCCAAATCACTCAGCCAACCACCCAGCCACATCCATAACACAAACCTTGCCAACCCACTCAGCCATAACCACAACACAGACACAGCCAACCCACTCATCCACAACCAAAACACAGACCCAGCAAACTCAATCAGCCACATCCACAACACAGACGCAACCCACTCACTCAGCCACATCCACAACACAGACCCAGTCAACTCACTCAGCTACGCTATGGGTACTTTTTTGCCAGTATACATATATAAGATTACAACAGGTTTTACCGTATCTGGCGATTATGCAGGTGGGAAGATCTTTACACCCCAAACACCAAAATAGACACATTTTACAATGTGTCCAGTTTGCAAAAGCCACACATACTTTTGGCAAAGTATGGAAACAGGTAGCTTTGATAACCTATGCATTGTCCTTCAACTGACCGACCTTCACCTGGCAGTGGCTTCCTTTTGAGCCTATTTGCCGGTGTCAGTCGTTGCCAAAAGGCAGTCAGCTCAGGACAATGCAGTATGAATGCTTTATAGATTAGGTGGGGCTGTTAACGCTATGAGTACTTTTTTGCCAGTATACATATATAAGATTACAACAGGTTTTACCGTATCTGGCGATTATGCAGGTGTTAAGATCTTAACACCATAATTACAACAGGTGCTACCTTGCCACTCATCCACAAAACCACAACACAGACCCAGCCAACTCACTCAGCCACCTACCCACACAGCCACAAACCACAACACGGACACAGCCAAGCAACTCCATCAAATCCACAACACAGACCCAGCCAACTCACTCAGCCACCTACCCACACAGCCACAACCACAACACGGACACAGGCAAGCAACTCGGTCACATCCACAACACAGACCCAGCTAACTCACTCAGCCACCTACCCACACAGTCACAACCACAACACAGACCCAGCCAAGTAACACGGTCACATCCACAACACAGACCCAGCCAACCCACTCAGCCACCCACACCCCTCTATGCAACACAACCACCCACCACTCACCACCCACTGCTGCCCGACAGCTGTGGGTGGTGAGTGGTGGGTGGGGGGATATGAGGGGTGATGATGTGGGGATTATAAAACACGTGGGGGGGAACGGCGAAGGGGAAGGATAAAGGGTCCCCCCCCCTCCGATGTTCAGTTTGGTATCAGTAACCGCTTAATCCTGTACAGGGTCGCGGGGAGGCGAAGCCTATCCCGACGCAGGGCGCAAATTGGGGCTATACCCATAATGTGAGGCTAATACTTTGCAGGGCACTTTTTTTTGGGAGGAGGGTAATTAGTAGGCCAATTAACATGGACACTTGGGAGGAAGCCGGAATACCCGACGAAAACCCACGCCGACATGGGGAGAGAGAACACGCAAACTCCACATAGAAAGGCACCCGAGCCAGGAACCGAACCCGGGTGCTTCTTGCTGTGAGACGACAGCACTCCTCACTGCGCCACCACCGCGCCGCTCTTTCACGTGATGAATGTCACTATTGAAAAATCATGGACAGCCATGCGGCTATCTCTAAATCCGCGCCAAATCGGGAATATCGCAGGTTGAAAATAATGCAAGCTAACAAAGCAGCGATTAATCAAGGTAGTATTGTTGATATCACTCAAATTAAAACGATATTAATGCACAGAGCTCCTTTCCTTAATTACTGCGGAGTATTACAGACAGTAGATATCCCTGTGAGCGTCGGGCCCTGCAGTGACAATGTCCCCGTTAGTCCCCCCCCCGGCCCCCCTCGGCTGGAAGCGGGCTGCTGCTAACTGGGAAGTCTCGGGGCAGCAGACACATCAAAGGGATTTTAAACTCCGTCTCCGTGGGTTTCTTGTGAGCGGCGCCCGACCGAATGATTTGCAGCAACGACGCGACATCGACATGACAATGGTGACCTCACGAGCCGAAGGTCGTGACCTTTGGCGTTAGGATTCCAGCAAATGTCAGCCACCCCTGGCAGCCGTTGATCGTGACCCCCCGGGGTCCCCCCCCCACGACCCCCGATCGTCACCCCCCCCGAACCAAATATCTCCTCTACCTGGGTCCCTCGTGCATCTTCCACCTGCAATAGATCCACTACTGCAATCACAACCACCACGGCTGCAAAGAGCACCACGTGCCGGGCTGCCAGGCATTCTTATGTGCACCGTGGCACCGCCGTGGCACCGCCGTGGCAACCGCCGTGGCACCGCCGTGGCACCGCCGTGGTGCCGCCGTGTCATCACTGTGGCACGCTGCCGTGTTTATGAGCGCGGAGAGAACAGCGGTAGAGACGAGACATGCGTACGGGCGGACACAGACGGTGCAATGATATGCTGGTGTAGGCTTGTCAAGGCTCGCCGCGTGGGAATTGCTCTTACGGGCTGCTCTTTCGGGACAGTCGTATCGAGCGTTCGTCTCTCCTTTCTGCTGCGAATATGGGTGAAACGCTCGACATTGTTATCTCTAAAGAGCAGTTCTGAAAAGCAATACTTAGATGGAGCGTAGACGAATGAATGGAGATGCAGGCGGACAGACTTATTGCAGGCAGACCCAGGCAGAGAGACGTGTGTATGTGTGCGTTTTTGTAGAGGAGTGATCACCTTGCCGCTTGCGTAGTCTCAATTGAGTAACGTGCGGGTACTCTTCTTGTAGCAGTGCCATGTAACCTGACCACTACCAATAACATTGCGTGGCTTTGATTTGACTTAAGGTAGACTCGCGAGAATTTCAATATTCGTACTCGACTGATGAACTATAAACTAAGCAGTGCATACGAAAGGTGTGCTCCCCAGAAGTATGGAATGAGAGACCCCCCCACCTCCTCATAGGTATGGAATGAGAATAATAATAATAATAATTGGGCGGCACGGTGGCCCAGTGGTTAGCGCTGACGCCTCACAGCAAGAAGGTCCCGGGTTCGAATCTCTCGGCTCGGGTACCTTTCTGTGTGGAGTTTGCATGCTCTCCCCGTGTCCGCGTGGGTTTTCGCCGGGTACTCCGGTTTCCTCCCAATATCCAAAAGCATGCTCCTGGATAGGTTGATTGGCTCGCAGACTAAAATTGTCCCGCAATGCCCGGCGATGGACTGGCGTCCCGTCGTCGGGTGTATTCCTGCCTTACGCCCTGTGTTTCCGGGATAGGCTCCGGCTCACCGTGACCCTATATAGGATTAAGCGGTTTCAGATAATGAGATGAGATGAGAGAATAATAATAATTGCATTTATAGAGCGCCTTTCGCCCGAGGGTCACAAAGGGCTGCACAGGGCTGTGGAGAGAACGGCACACCAACGACAGAGAAGCAACTTGAGCGGCAATTCTGTCCAAGTAAACGTCCACATATCCTGTCTGTGACCCGAGATGTTGGCACCGCTTTCTGCGAGAGTTGTCAGAGGATGTTAGTCCACCTTGAGACACAACACCATCAGTTGGAATGTAATCTGATCTTCCCGGGGGAATGTTAACAAACATCAGAATATATGCATTCCCATAGAAAACGTAAAACAAGGCGTTGTTACATCTGACATTGCTCAATGTAGCCGGTGCTGGCAGAGAGGGTCTAATTGTGTAGGTTTTCACTGCTCCATGTGCCATATGACACCACCAACGTGTAAGGAGAAACGGTGCGAGGCCAGAGAGGAGGAACGCTCGATACGGCAATTCTGAAAGAACAGAATGAGAGGAATTCTGAAACATTCTAAAGTATGATTTGTATTGGCTGCAGCTTGGCGAGGCCTTCATCCAGCAGTGGATCGACCACATCTGATGACGTCGATGACAAAGCAGCAGCCAAACTCCCACGTAGTACCCACAATGCACCCGATTTTCCAGAGATATTCCAGGGAGAAGCCCAAATAACAGAAGTGATTTTGAGAAACTCTTTTTTGAGAATTCAATTTTATAACCGCTTAGAAATGTCCCAGTGGTGCATGAATTCGTGCAATCTGGCATAATTATATTATTATAATTGTCTCATCTCACTGTCAGAAACTACTTAGTCCTGTACAGGGTCGCGATGAGCTGAAGCCTATCCCAGCAGACACAGGGCGCAACGCAGGGACATACCCTCGATCGGACGCCAGTCCATCACCAGGCACTGCGGGCAAATTAGTGTGCAAGCCAATTAACCTATGCAGCAGCATGTTTTTTAGACTGTGGGAGGAAACCGGAGTGCCCGGTGAAAACCCACGCGGATACGAGGCGAACATGCAAACTCCACACCGAAAGACACTCGAGCCGAGGTTCGAACCAGGGACCTTCTTGCTGTGAGGCAACAGTGCTACCCGTGCCGCCTCCGTCTATAAGGTATGCGTGTAAATGTGGGTGGGAGCTGAACCCATCCCGTGGTATAGTTATAATGTTGTCCTCCAGGGCAACCTGCACAAAATCAAATAGCAATATAATTTGTAACGCGCCGCGCAAATTCCACCCCTGGTCATGGACGAAACACGGATACGGAGGTGTAGCAAGTAAACCGTAGAGCACCGTAGAGCGGGGGGGGGGGAGGCAGCCGTACAGGCAGGCGGTGCCAACACTTAATACTGCTTACTACACGTTATAATGTTACCAGCCAAGTAAATAACTGGAGGAAACCCACGTAGAACAGGGGCAGAACACACAGACTGCATGCAAAAAGGTGCCCGAGACAGGAGTCGAACTGCCTCCGGCAGAACTTTTTTTCTGCACCTCCCTGCCATGAAATCACCACTCTCGCTCAGCAGTTCACTCAAGAGGTCATATCTCTCCGGGACTTTACGTGACCTCAGACTCCAGGTCGCCTGTCGCACTTCCTCAACAGATGGGACATCAGTCACCCACTAACATAGGGCGGCGACTTTCTCAGATATTTGAGACACAGCAGCCCCTGCAACGTCATCCCAACGTTGCCTCATAATGTTATCTCGTCTAAGGGGTTTCCTCTTCCCCAAAACCTCAGAGAAATTTTCTGAAACCTGCAGACCTGTTAAGGATGGTGATAGATGTGGTGTTCCAAGCAACTTTTTTGATGGCATTACAAAGTAATCATCACTCATCCTTGCAACGCCGCACCGCTTTCCGGACCTTCCAGTGAAGGCTGCGGTAAACCTCATTCTCAAACGTGGGATATTGTAGACGGTGGGAATAGGCCTGCTACTTTCAATCAGCTAGCCGAAAACCTCCTGCATCAGCCAGAGTTTCTGGGGAGGTTTTTGGACTGTGTACCTAATGCAGTCATAGCAGCTGCATGAGCCACAGTCCTGAATGTCATCTAATTCTTTTCATCATCGGAAGTAAGGGGACAATGCCAAACCTAGCCAGAAGTGATGATCACATTCTCACTTGCAACTCTCATTGGCTAGCTAAGACCAGGCCACTTTGGGTTTTAATGGGGTCCTAGGTGTACGCCCACCACGGCAGTGGAAAAATGGATGGCACAACTTCAAGATGACAAGCCGGTGGTCAGTGGACAGATCAGCTATGTTAGGTCCTGGTGTTCCATCTTTATGCAGTCCAGCAGATGCTCTTGCTTTTAACTGGCATGCATCCATGATGTGTGATTGCACCGATGCCGGAACAGCGTGTTGGTGATTACCGCTGACCAGAAGTCCAGCAGCCTTCTACCATTGTTATTGGGTTGATCTGCCTGCATCATGATGACCCAGTAGTACATTAGTTACTCAATAGGATGACTTGATCCCAAGGGGCCACCTTAGCCAGCATGAGGGCAGGAGGTTCTTAAAAGTATCTGACTCCTCAGATTTGCCTGCATCGCCCCACTGATGTTCATTTTCAGCGTGGGTGTGAGCCACCACCACTCCTCGCCACCCGTTCACGTGGAGGCGAGTCCGCGCAGTGACCTAGGACTCACAGCTTCCCACACCTAACCACTACGCTCCAACTATGCCTACCTCAAACCACTGATCCACACGCACCTATACCAAGACAAAGATCGCCCGTATAGTCTTAACAGACTGTAGGGTCAAGTACTCCTCGTGTGACGTGTTGGCTTTCAAAGGTGCTCCTAGCTAGCACCTGTACACACATGCACTGACACTCGGACACAAGTCACTCATGCATAGCTTACACACCATATATATCGTACTTTACTCGACACAGTAACACATGATGATGAACATACCACTCGCATATACACGTCAGTCACACGCCCACCACACACTTGCATGCACACCGCTTACACAAAAACACGAGTCACACCTGTATTCCTAATACACACCCGTATTCCTAATACACACCCACCTGCAGTTAGATACGGAAACGCAACACACGTGCACATATACACAACACAACAATCGCCATTCGCCACTGAGTGGCAGTGACCTCGCCACGGTAACTGTGCAAGGCCAGGTGCACCTTGAGGCCACGTGAAGTGTCGAAGGCTTGCCGACAGATCACGGGACAGACCCAGGTGTTATGGGTTGCCTGACTGAGATAACCGGCAAATGCACCACCTATGCTCCCTATTCTGCCAACTTGCTGTGCTTTATCCACCAGGCGCTCCGTTCGTTGTTGCTTCCAGCTGCCGAGTAGCGTCCTTCAAGATACTCACCCACAGAGGTCGATCTTGACACCGCGAGTACCAACCAGTCTTCAGCAAGTCCACTCAGCTTCAGGTCCTCCTGCGCCACATCAGTCCATCTCTTCTATAGCCTGTGCCGTGCCCGTTTAGCCCCCCTCTATCCAGCCACGCAATAACTGCTTGGGCATGCGGGCTACATGGCCCAGCACCTCAGCTTCGCCTGCCGGAGGTCACCAATAGGACTTTGTCCAGATTTTTCAAGCATGTGTAAAGCTCCTCACACAATCCAACCTTGTTAAACCCAGGATGGATCGTAGGCAGACCAGTCGCAATGCACACACCACGCAAGCTATGCACTCCCGCACAACACAACAAAGATCCCGCGTATAGACTTAACAGACTGTAAGGTCAAGTGCTATTAGCGAGCTCCAATGAAGGTCGAACACAATACACACACCTACACGTAATATAAATGACACAGAGACAACACTAATACCCATACAACACACGGACATACAATGCAAACCACATACTCAACACAATCCTACACACGCATCACACACGAGACAATCCACATATACAACACACAAGTACATACTATACAAACCACCCACAGCTATGTACACAATACCTATTACACACAACACACACGTGTGTTGACACACGCACGAACCCACTGCAGCAACACAAACGGACTGCCTGAAGCTCTTACGCGCACTCGCATACAAAGATAAAGATCCCCCGGAAAGCCTTTACGGTGTAGTGGGGCAAGTGCTGTTAGCGAGCACATATGAAGGGCGGCACGGCACACGTCTGGCCAAGACTACGCCCGGCCGCGTTTGTTACCCCAACCCGAATGTTTATACATTGCAGCAGATGCAGTGCTTATTTACGGCTGAGTCGACCTAGTGGAGGCCCAGGCCGGTTCAAATATTCGCCGTTACAGAAACGGGAATTGAACTCGGGTTTCTGAAGCGCGCTGATCGCCGCACTGTCAGCGTCGTGCGTACAAAGACAAATGTTCCCCGTATAGCTGTAATGGACAGTAGGGTCAAGTGTCGATAGCGAGCACTTATGGAGTGCGACATGGTGGGTGACCAGCACCACGCCCGCTCGCCTGTCTCCCTAGTGGTGATGTTTACACGTCGCACCAAGTACTCAATTGAGGCTGAGCCGACCTAGGGGAGCCCCAGGACCGGTTCATAAAATCGTCACCGACGTTGGCCGTGAGCGGAAATCGAACTCGGATCACAACCGGGTTTGTAGCGCAGCGCCGCTAACTGCTGAGCCACCGCTCTCCATACAAAGCTCCCCCGTATAGCCTTAACAGACCGTAGGGTCAAGTGCCATTATCGAGCGAGCGCACGTACACACGCACGCACACACACAAGTACACGACATCGCTTACCGACTTAGCGCTCAGATCCTTTCTCCCTGGTGCAAAATACGGAGTCGCTGCTCCCTCTTCAATGCTGGGTGGCGCGTACACGAGCGTGTGCGCGACTGCGCGTGTGACTGCGCGCGTGCACGTGTGTGCGCGCGTGGCGGTACGTGCGTGCCTTTTGTAACGCGTGTATGGAGGTTGTGTGCCTTTGTATGGACGTGTGGTGTATGTATGTGCGTGTGAAATAACTGAAGATGCGCGTCTAAGCTGTATTTGTATGTGTATACGTATGTGTGCCAATGCGTGCAAGGATTTGTATGTGTCGGTATGTATATGGATCTGTGTATATGGAGGTGTATGTGATGTGCGTATACGTGTATATAGATGTGTGCTTACAATGCACGTGCGTACAGCTGTTTATAGATGTGTGTCTAGGTGCAGCTGTATGTGTGTACTGAGGGGTGAGTGTGTACGTGCGCGTGGTACAGTATGTGTGCTTGTAAATGCAGTCGCTCTCAGCAAGCAGCGACAGCCACCACCACGCCGGTCATCCGTTCATCATCGACGCGTCACTCCCTCTCCCCGCCTCCCAACCCTTACTCCCCCAACCTCTCTCCTCCCACTTTCTCCATCTCCCCGCCGCTCCCGCGCCCTCTCCCCCATCCCCTCCTCCACCGCAATCTGCAACGGGGAGCGCATGCGCCCGACGGAGTCGCTGCGATCGACTCTTTCATTGAATTCCACACGCGGCTTGACAACCCCAGTGTGTTCTGTCGACAGCCCCCTGGGTCAATAATAATAATGGCTTATTACATTGTGTACAGCGCCTATTACCCGGAGGCCCCTGAGCGCTAGAAAAAAATCGCTGAGAGGTGGGGAGAAGGCGGCCACGGGGTCGGCCGGCGTCAACTCGCCAGACACTGCGTCCCCATATAATATTTTGCATTTCTAAAGCGTTTTTCACCCGAGGATCACAAAGCGCTGCACAAAGCTGTGGCGAGAATGGCATGTCAACGAAAATAGAGTAGATCAATTCAAGTAAAATAATGGGTATGAATCAATGAAGGTCAAAAAATTTGAAATAAAATAATTGTGAAAGGGCGGCACGGTGGCCCAGTGGGTAGCACTGTCGCTTCACAGCAAGAAGGTCCCGGGTTCGAATCTCGGCTTGGGTGCCTTTCTAGGTGGAGTTTACATATTCTCCCCGTGTCCGCGTGAGTTTTTGCCGGGCACTCCGGTTTCCTCCCACAGTCCAAAAAACATGCTGCTGCATAGGTTAATTGGCTCGCAGACTAAACTGCCCTCAGTACTCGGTGATGGACTGGCGTCCCATCGTAGGTGTATCCCTGCCTTGCGCTCTGTGCCTGCCGGGATAGGCTCCGGCTCACCGCGACCCTGTACAGGATTAAGCGGATCTGACAATAAGATGGGATGAGATAATTGTTAAAACAAATATAGGGAGTGTTTCTTAGCAGGCACAGGTCAACAGCGAGCCATCATTCAAGCACACAACAGTGAGCAGCATTAACAGTCCTAGCCAGAGGACTTCAAGGCCTTACAAAACAAGTGAGTCTTGAGACAAGATTTGAAGATGCCCATGGACTCAGCAGATCCGCATTTCCAATGGAAGGGAGTTCCAGAGTCTAGGAGCAGCGCGCGAGAAGGCTCTGTCAGCCATGGAACGGAGGTGCGATCTGGGCACATGCAAGCAAGCCCGTATTAGAGGATCGAAGTAGTCGTGTTGAGTAGGGTGCCTGAAGTAGGTCACAGATATGAGTCGGAGCAGCGCCAGTGAGAACCTTGTAGGTGAGAAGGAGGATCTTGAATTTAATCCTGTATTTAACCGGTAGCTAGTGGAGAGACACCAGTACTGGGGAAATGTGATCGTGAATGGGTGTGCGAGTGAGGACTCTAGCAGCCGCACTCTGCAGACGTTGGAGACGATTGATCAGGTCGGCAGGGGTGCCTGGGAGCAGTGCATTGCAATAGCCGATTACTACTGCGTCAACCTGCCGCGGAATGAAGGCCTCCCTTTCCCCACGTCGTGTAGTGGATTGGAGGGTGTGGGGATTATTTTGATGACCATACTTCACCACGCCGGCTAATGTGGATTGGTGGCAGGTGATCCGGTTCGGGTATCACTAACTACTGATGTTTGTCGTGGGTGAGAATCTAACTCCGGGGCAGGGCTCCTCGCACGGTGTGCTAACCACTGCACCACCGCTCACTACGTATGTTCACGCAATGACACAAAGTCCCGCCGTGTAGCTTTTGAGAACGTTGGTGCAAATGCTGTTAGCGAGCACGTATTAAGGTCCGCAAGATGTGTGATCTGGCTAGCACTACCCCCGTCCGCCTTTGTACTCCTAGTGAAATTGCTGATACCCTGCACTAGGTACTCATTTGAGGCGGAGTCGACCAAAGGAAGGTCCAGAACCGGTTCAGCAAATCGCCACTGATGTTGGTTATGAGCGGACATCGAACTCGACTGGCCAGGTTCGCAACTCCCCACTGAGCACAAAGACAAAGATCCCCCGTATAGCCTTCACAGACTGCAGGATCCGGTGCCGTTCGCGAGCACCACACACTCATACTCGCAGACATAAAGCCGCCCCTTAATGAGCCACATAAGCAGACACGCCGAGACAGGAACACGAGCCCGGCATTGGGGCGCGACGCTGTGTGGATTCGCTGTCACCAGAGCCTCCTCGTGGTGCGCGCCGGGACATCCAGGCGAACACGTGTCTCTCATCTGCACTTGGCACGCAGGGACTGTGGGACACGGGTTTAGCGGACGTGAAGCTAAAGCTTCCCCGTGTAACCTCGAACGAACTGTAGGTGGAAGTGCCGTTGTTACGATGGCCCTGCTACCTAAACCGCCGCATTTGTGATGTTTACACGTGATAGTGGGCACTTATTTAATGCCGAATCGACTTAGGATAGATGCGGAGTTCCCAGGACTGCTTCAAATATCTGCCACTGCCGTGTGGGAATCTGACTTGAGATGCCTGGTTCGTGGCGCAATGCCGACTGTTATCCTAGCTCTTCCTCAAGGGTCTAAACGGGCAGGAGGCCGGTTCAGAGCCTTGAGATCGACCACTCTACCTAAGGAAGCACCAACGAGTCTGGCGTGGAAGGGGAGGGGACTGCGTGTATGGTTCTCAGAGACAGACGTTGCAGTAGTGAGCATTGGTGACTTCACTCTGCTGATTATTGTCAATGCTGGTGAAACCGGTCCACAGCTGTCTGTCTCACTGCTGCTTCTGTCAGTCGGGTCTCTCAAATTTTATTTTGAACCGTGAGAGGTCGTCTACCGCAGATGGAGTGATGACATCAACTCGTGCCCAGCCGTTCAGTTGGATTGTGGGAGACCTTTATCTAGCAGTGGACAAATAATGGCTGCTGAAAATAAATCCACCAACGCAATTGCATTCAAGACGCTGTACAACAGGGCGGCACGGTGGCCCAGTGGGTAGCGCTGTCGCCTCACAGCAAGAAGGACCCGGGTTTGATTCTCGGCTCGGGTGCCTTTCTGTGTGGAGTTTGCATGTTCTCCCCATGTCCGCGTGGGTTTTCGTCGGGAACTCCAGTTTCCTCCCACAGTCCAAAATACATGCTGCTGCATAGGTTAATTGGCTTGCAAACTAAATTTCCAACAGTGCCCGGTGATGGATTGGCGTCCCATCGTGGGTGTATCCCTGCCTTGCGCCCTGTGTTTGCCGGGATAGGCTCCGGTTCACCGCAACCCTGTACAGGACTAAGCGGTTTCTGACAATGAGATGAGATGCGATGACGCTCTACAATATAGCGTAAATTACATCAGAGGCTCCGCCGGGATAGGCTCCGGCCCCATGCGACCCTGCAGAGGATTAAGCGGGTACTGATGATAATGATGATGAATACCAACAGATAACTTACACGTGTATTAGGGGTAAGATGTAGCTGATGACACTGAATGGGCAGAGGATAAGGGGTAGGTCCCAAATCAAAATCGGCCACATCAGGTTGGAGATGCCTTCAACGTGGGAGGTGAAACGTCGCAAAGGAGGAGGAATAATCGACATGGCTATCCCGAAAGAGCAGTCGGTCAGAGCCATGGTGATAAACACCATTTTTTGCAGATTGTTGCCATCAGTTTATTTTCCCTGTAATTTTATATGCCCTTGCATTGATTAGTTTGAGACGTTTGTTGTCGCAGGAATCCCACATTTAGAGCTTGCAAGCTCACGAGGTATTTTCTGCTGTAATAACAAACATCTAGCCATACATCGATACAAAACTGGCCAGTCCGTTTTCATTTATGCTGGAAGGAACTGCTGAGCTATGTAGCAGTTTTTAACAGTTGTTCAGCAGGGAGCGGTAAGCACGTTACAACATCCCAGGGTATTGGGGGCAATTTAGTCATTAACCTCGGCAGCAGCGTATCTTTGGACTTTTGGAGGAAACGAGAGTATCCAGCGAAAACCACGCAGCCATGGGGAGAACATGCAAACTCCACACAAAGGTTCCCGGAGCCAGGAATCGAACCCAGCATTTTTTGCTGTGTGCCAGTGGCACTACTCACTTCGCCACTCTAGAGCCTGGTCTCGGACAGCAGCACACAGTTGGCAGCATGGATCAATGATGGGGTTTGAGGGAATTCCAGACCACGGGGACAGCTGCAAAGACCCCCTCCCCCACTCACAACTAAGCTATGGTTTACAAGCATTACTGAAATGCCCTGATAGCACGTGGAGGGGAGTAGAGTGAGGTGAGACGGGAGAGGTGGGGTTATTTCACATAGGAGGATCTGCAAGGCAGTGAGAGCGAACTTGTCGGTGATGCGGGATTGGATTTGGAGGCAGTCAAAGAACGTGGGGATCGTAAGAATCTGATCCTGGAGACTTCTGGTCGTATTTGGTCCCTAACTTGATGATACACAATAGTCCACTATTACTCTCCGTCTCTATCTGGATGACAGTATCTAATGCAACACTAGATGTTGAGTCGACTTTGGAGATTTGGAAATGTTAAGTCAGTTTCATTTTCCACTGCGATAGGGCATCAATATCCTCTATATGACTTGGTAAAGAACACCGAGATCAGTAATGCTGAAAGCGTTGTATGTTAATGAGGTTAAAAACATTGATGGGCTCCATATTTCCTGACAACATGTGGCGTAAGAGACCATCAAAT
This sequence comes from Mordacia mordax, assembly GCA_036362905.1. Lineage (NCBI taxonomy): Eukaryota > Metazoa > Chordata > Hyperoartia > Petromyzontiformes > Petromyzontidae > Mordacia > Mordacia mordax. The sequence continues at coordinate 10,062,740 of JAZEWT010000013.1, forward strand.
CAAACATTTAAATTTCCCACTTAATTCGATTTTCCTCCTATTCTCAGGAGTATATGAAACGTGTATTACAATTTAAATTCCATTATCTCGTGCAGCTAAGTGTCTGTTTTCAGGGAATTTAGAAGAAAGTTTAGTAACAGGGTGGTATGGTAGCGCAGTGAGCAGTGCTGCTGCCTCACTGCAAGAGGACCCAGATTCGACTTCCAGGTCATGTGCATCTCTGTGTGGAGTTTGCATATTCTCCCCATGTCCGAGCGGGGTTCAGCCAGTACAGCACTCCGGTTTTTCGCTTAGTCCAAAGAAACGCTGCACAGGTTAATTGTCGTGATTAAATTGGCCCCGGTACCCTGAAATGTTGTAACTTAGTTACTCCTCTCCCGTTTTACAACTGTTAAAACAGCTACATAGCTCAACGGCTCCTTCCAGCTTACATAAAATGCACTGCCTGAGAACGGGGATTGGAAAGTGGGCAGGTGGCTTCATGTGGGCCCCGTGCCATTCCGTACAGCCAGGGTCCATGTCAACCGTGCTGCGCCACTTCCGAGGGTCCTGATCTAAAACCATGCGATTTTACAGCTGCGCACCCAGAGATCCAAACGGAAATATCAATCTCTTGAGATGATGTCGAGAGCACAAATGAAAAATAATTGGGGGAAAAAAATCATCCTATTTCCAGAGAATACAGTTCAGCTCAAGGGACACGTTTAATAACCCATCTTATATGGGTAGATGGTGATCATCTTTCGTGGGCTGGGGAGCTTGAATTGTTTGAATGGGTAATCACTATGCACGAAACAAGTTGCTATTAGCTGCGGTGCCCCATTCTGGCAGCGGAAAGTACTGAAACTTCCATTTGTTACTGTACTCTGCTCACATGCCATCACCAGACTGCACTAACCAGCGTGGAGAAGTATGGGGCAAATAATACTCGTGACCTCATGATTGACACGACGTGTGGAGCACGACGCCTTCATTCTGTGGTAGATTGACAACAGGCCTGTTGGATGATGATAATCAGCGAAGGGAGCTTTGTCTAGGTTACCATAAGCAGCTGTTTGCCTTGACAGACGCCTACAATTAGGCAAGTCCCTCGAGGTGACTGGGTGGATGAGGGGTCAGAGCATTAAGCTGGCACCATTCTGCAACCTTGGATACAAATCTGGGTTGCAGTCACCGGACCGGGGTTAAACTGGGTTCTAACGTGCATAGAGCGAGTTTATTACCTCGGCCGGGTCACCAATCATTGGTAAAACACATTATTTTAAGTTTGGGATTTTTTTTTACTTCGGCAAAAAATTCACCTCTGAGAATGAATGTGACATGTAACAGATGTATGGATATAGGTCTACCTGCGAGATGTCTGAAGTATTTCAGACATCATCTCCAGTGGCACAGCGTGGTTGACGTGGTCTGTGGTGCTAGGAATGAAATAGGAGCCCCCTTCATTGTCCAATTTCACTCCTTTTCATAAGTCGGTGCCCGGGTCTCTGCAATACGTGGGATTCACTACAGCTGCACAGCCTGCACACACTTGACAACTAAGCCACTGAAAATCTCCAAGGGGAGTATTGTGATAGCGATGCACTGCCAGCTGTAAGACTTCCATATTAAAACGGCTTCTTCTAAAGACACATCAGCCACAAACCGGAGTAGCCCAAATGACTGTCCTTAGCTTTTCATGACCACAAGCCCCAGCATCGCTGCCTAATGAGAACGACGCTCGTGCGGTCACGGAATGGAGACGCCTAAGCCACTGAAAATCTCCAAGGGGAGTATTCTGATAGCGATGCACTGCCAGCTGTAAGACTTCCATATTAAAACGGCTTCTTCTAAAGACACATCAGCCACAAACCGGAGTAGCCCAAATGACTGTCCTTAGCATTTCATGACCACAAGCCCCAGCATCGCTGCCTAATGAGAACGACGCTCGTGCGGTCACGGAGTGGAGACGCCACTGCCAGGCCCTGCTCCGGATGAGGTTTTGGCAGGGTCTCATCGGGGCAAATGGTTACATAACTGTGCACAGGAACCCAGAGTGCTCCCAGATAAAACATTCGAAGGCCGTACATTATTTTCTGGCAAACGAGATTTTCTGGTAAATGAGATGTTGTGTATGAATTACGTTTTCATCACTCACTTAACATCGACATTTTCGTCATTATCAGCCTCTCACGACTGCTCTCCATAGCCGTTCTTTCGGCATAGCCATATCGAGTGTTCCTTCTCTCACAATCGGGACGTTTCGCCTCCCACGCTGGAGACATCAGGCGTTTGAATGTGGGAGGCGAAACGTCGGGAGAGAGCAGGAACGTTCGACATGGCTTTCCCGAAAGATTATCTAGACAGCAATGTTCATACATCGAGCCGTGATAAACCTACATCAGGACATATCAGCCATCGATAATGATAATGTTGGATGAAAGGAATTTCACGCGATTTAGCGATATGGAGTTTATATAACAAATGTTTAATGCGTTTTATTTATTTGCCACAATTTATATTCATGAGACATCTCAAAAGCACTTTAAAACTATGTAAATACCCTTTATCTATCTCTGCTTTAAACCGGGTATACAACCCCCACCACTAAATAAAATAATTTTAATTCTCTATACTATTCCAAGAAAAGCTCACAGAGTCTTAAGATTCAATTTTTGGAGTCCCAGCTACATTGGTATGTTTGGCTAATTCAATTTAAATGAGTATTTGACTTGTGGGAGGAAAATCCGAGGAGCGAGATAAAAACCCACCACGCATATAAATATTTGAGAGCTCTGCACAGATGAGACTCCAGGAATGTATCCAATCACTGGCATCCTTACAACCCAAGCCTACAATACCTGATATTCCCAGGCTGTCTCCAATTCAAGTAATTGGAACACTCAACCCTTCCTAGCTTCCGAGATATGATGAGATCAGGCGCATTCAAGTGGTTTTAAACCGGGGTTACCCTAACCCTCGCACCCCTTCACCTTCATCAAAAAGGGGTTTCCAAGCAACATCATCCAGCCACCCATTCACACATCCCCATCATTAAGTAAATGCTACACATGTTTGATTTTAACGGTAGCCAGCGGTTGCACAAGACCGGAGTTACTGAATCTCTGCAGTCATATCACTTTCTCTGGTCTCGGACCACTACCGAGCAACATCACGCTGCAGACAAGACAAGGCAGTGCCCGCTACAGCTGCCCATTGTGGTAGCAGTCCGGGTGTACGTGGGTGGAAATCACCTTTTCACACATTTCTGGCAAAACGATTGGCAAAATGGCTGCAATTAGTGGCAATGTTTTTCATTCTACGAGAGATGTGTTTTGACACTGCCGATCTGCCAAATTAGGCCCAGCAATGCGTACCAGGCCCGTACTCAACGTGAATGGTAATAATAAAAAACGGACGTAAAAACTGTCCTTTGTCAATCCACTGCTGAATGAAGGCCTCCGCGTGCTGTGCCGGTCATAGGGCTTAGCTGACCACACTTCACACTAGTGGTGTAAGGGAAGACCTCTTCACACCGACTAGACATTGCGTGTCACTGGTGATAACCATGACTGGGTATCGACCTCAGATCGCTAGGTTCGTAGTACGGCGCTAACCACTGCGCCACCATTCCACAGCATCAGCACAGCGGTCTAATTCAAATGTGTTCAGCTAAACAAGTGGTTTTAATAATAAAATAATCCCCGACCACTCAAAATGCGTGTCACATTGTCGCTTATCGATAACCGAGCCTCGTGCGTCATTAGTGACTTTATCGTCTCCGTGCTGAAATGGGCACTGCAGCAGCACTGACGCTTACTGGCAGCCCCCGAGCCAGCGATGGAAATTACACATCCCTAGGCTGGGCTCGCCCTCGACGTTCTCTTGTTTCTCCGATGTTATTCAAGGGAATGCCACGACACAGTGGCCAGCATACCGCACTACTACCCGAGTTGGATTCCCGGCTATACTCAATGACAATAAAATCTGAACCATTCCCGGGCATCACCCACCCTAGCCACTGTTTGTACTATTATTATGAACGCGTAGTGGTTGATGTACAGGTCTACAGTCTATTCGTGTTGTTGTACCGCATCGCGTATTGTTTGGCACGATGTCTGATGTTTCGCTCCACATGCTGGGGCTTCTTCTCGTGTTCCTCAATTGAACTCCTGAATAAGTCCCCAGCACACGTGAGTGAAATGCAGTGTCATGTCAAGCAACACGAGGCAGAAGGTGGGAATGCATGAGAGACATTATTATTACAAATGACTCTCAAGAGTTGTAATGATGTATGCTTTCACGGATGCATGATTGCTTCGAAAAGCTGCTCTCGGGACAGCCGCGTCGATGGCTCTCCTCTCCTCGCGACGTTTCGCCTCACACGTTAGAGGTATCCTCAGGCGCAGTGTGCGTGCGCAGTTCCTATTGTTCCTTTATATGTGGGCGCTATGCACGTGTCCTTTGTGCGAGTCTGCCTCTGAGTCACCTTGACACTAATTTCCTTATCCCATTCCCACCCCGGGAACTGTGATTACCCCCTCCCTGCTTTGTCTGTGGCTAGTCCCCTAATTTACATCTCATGAAAAGATATCCCTCACATACTAACGGTGGAGGTGAAATCCTAATCGTGGAGGTGAAATCCTAACAGAATAACGGTGGCGGTGCAATCCTAACGGTGGAGGTGAAATCCTAACGGTGGAGGTGAAATCCTCATGGTGTAGTTGAAATCATAACAGCCTCACGGTGGAGGTGAAATCCTAACGGTGGAGGGGAAATCCTAACGGCAGAGGTGACTAGACGACGCCCTTCTGATGTCCACACGCAATAGTTTTATATCTATGCATTCCTGACTTCAATAACTGGCCTCCAGGATTGGCTGAGCTTTAGATGCACTTCTTGTTTTCGGTTCATGATGCTTTTAGTCTTCTGAATCTAAATTGCTTCACGAATTAATCTGGGACCTTTATGGCGTATTGGCTGCTAGTATTCGTATTTTATCAAAATCGATTGTGTTGTTTATCGACACCAGGGGTGCCCAATACGTCGATCGCGATCTACTGGTCGATCGCAAAGGTTGTGTGAGTAGATCGCCCGGACTTCCTTAATGACCACTGCATAATACACCAACAAGGGTTATGCGCAAAAATGCTCAACATGAAAGAAATAATGGATGTGGCAACGAAGATCGCCTGTTCTATTCGCGCCAGATCTCTTCAAAGACGGCTATTCCGTGC
>JAZEWT010000013.1:10068069-10096006 GCA_036362905.1 Mordacia mordax
ACGGGTTCACGCAGTTATGCAAGGTATACCAACATATATGGTTCATATAAAGAATTCTCAATATATTTATGAATGAATATATGTTCTGCAATTTTATAGTAGATAGATCATTTTGACTTGGTCATTTTATAAGTAGCTCGCATGCTGAAAAAGTGTGTGCACCCCTGATCTACACTATGCGCTGCTGTTGCTGATTTATTCGTGTGCCGCAGGCGTATTGCTGCCTCGTGTTCTCTTTTTCTTGTAGATATTGTTCTTCCTGTTTGTGCGATGTATACTTCCTCACAGTTGCTGCAAGGGATGCAATATACACCTTCTGTCTGTAACGGTAGTCGGTTTGAAGAGCAATTCCCATACATTGAGCCGTGAAAGCCTATATCAAAATATTATTATCATTCTGACATGTACTGACGAAGCCGATTGCTGAGGCATGAAGTATAGAATTTGACGAAGACCAGGCTATATTAATGGATGGAACTGATCAGTGACTGCAAGCTAGCTCGTTGTAGAACACTTGAGGCTCTGCATCAGGGGTGCCTACTGCTGCTACCGCTACGACTGCTAATTGTAACAATGGTTGGGAGGCGGTGACGATTATATTTACATGAGAAATGCCTTTATTTTCACGCAGCCTATATTCCAGTGATGAGGACAGACATTTGTGGGCCACGTGTAACCGGTCGTAGCTGTAAGCGGCTGCAAGCAAAGGTTTTGACTTACAGTGACTGCTTGCGATTTTGTGGTCTGCAGTCACCGATTGATTGACAGGCGACTGAAACTTCCAGAGCCCTTGTAATAAGGTACAAGCTGATTCTATCAAGTCGGTCACAATATGCAAAGCAAAAACAGCAAACATTAATATCTGTGCCGCTTTATTGAATGCATATGTACGAAAACAAACCTAGTTACCTAAATGTATATTTTATTTTCTAATTAACTATTAATGAAACTGAAATTAGCTTCTGATTCAAGTACTCTACATTATAGATACATATTATTTGAAAGAAATCAGTTTGAAAGTGCAAAGCTGATGTACACTGTAGGTTGGTGCAACATTTAACAATCAAGACAGCAAAATTTCCAGGTATAGGTGTCTACATTAGCACTGAAATAATAAGCAAATCCAAACACCCCTATTTGGACAGTCAGAACCCAAAAATGGAATAACCAACACCTTGTGTAATCATGCAGGTGTGCGTTGACATGGAACAAACCACTTTTAGTCGGTGTGGCTGGGAGAGATTAAAGAGTCAACAGGCCCTGGCTTCTCTTGCATCGATTTAAAGAACGTCCTCGTACACATTCATCAATCTGCCTTCCCCCTACTAGCCCGGTGATAATTTCATTCCAATTCTGTTTCTGCCAAAGGGATGGTGGGAGGCCTGATCAACAATAAGCACAACAATGCCTGCCCTCCTTCATCAGATGCAACGTCTGCAACGCATTGAAGAGCGATGTTAGCAGCTGTGAGAACAGGCATGGCCATCCACGGTGCGATTTTACACTCAAAGGTTATCACATCCCCTAGACTTGTTGAATTGTGACTAAGCAATCGGTGAAAACTCACGAGTTGGCGATATGTTGTGAGAACAACGGAACACAGATATTGCAATCAAGTCCATAACTCATCTGTTGAGTTGCATGACCGCACTACTTTCAAACATCTACGTACGTGCTTAATCCTGTAAAATAATGTCACAAGAGCTTCTGTTTGTCTTGTTTCCTTGGCAGGTTTGCTATTCGCTTGGTGTTCCGAGGTGTCCGTGACAATAACACGCGTTAATTCGAAATGAAACTCCAGCTGCGCAGACGTCTTCACAGTGTCAAACCCTGGCCTTCCAGAATCTCCTAAACGGCAACACATACAGCAAATGTACCGAGTGATCACTTGGGAGGCGCCCCACCCAATGTGGAGCCGCAAGCCAGATGTTGTGTTCGTTTGCGTATGGTTTTAATATCAAATGATTACGTTTCAAGGATCGATTGTTCAAGGTTATATGTTTTTGCTGAACGAAGCAGCTCACCAGGAGATGCATGGGTCAAGTGAACCCATTGTATGCACTATAGGATTCGAAAACATCCATTCTTAGATGACCAGATTAATGTATCGTGTGCTTAAGAATGATGACGAATCTGTGCATCTCCACACTCCGAATTGTATATTTAAAAACTGAATTAATTAAAGTACTATGTTTCAAACGTTAAGCCACATACATATATTTTGCACGTATACAAATGGTAGGGTAATGAGTGTTTTATGTTCTTGGTTCTTTTTTGAGTCGGGTTTAATGCGGCACATTATTTAATTAATTTATTGATTTTGATACGGGTCGATATTAAACTGCAGACGTGCATCAGAGTGCTTTGTGCAGCGTTACTCACATAGCCAATGACGCCTTGTGCTCAATCATGAAAATTTAAAGAGGTAGCAAGGCTCCTGCACGTTCGCGTCGTCACGCATTAGCAACGGATGACATCAGAACAGAAAAATCTTTCTGACACTTTACCGCCATCGCTGGAGAGCACTGTTCACGACGTCCGTCATATCTCGTAAGGGCATTGGACAGATCTTTGAACATTTCCACACTGGAGTTTACAGGTTTTTTGCCTAGCAGCGTTGTGACGTTTCTACGCATATGGCAGTAAAGGTGAAATTCTGACAAATATCGGCGGAAATCATTTTACTGCCACGTACATTCAACGACGTTGTAAACCTGCACAATCAGGGCGCTATATTGATGAAACTTAAAAGGTGGTGTCAGCTGTGGAACATTATCAGAATGTTTATTACTGGAAAAAATTTCTGTTGTCATTACAGCTGCTTTGGCGGGGATCAGAGTTGATGTGGCTTACCTTCAAGAGATCTTCTGGGGAATGGCTGGAGTCAAACTCCTTACCGCGGTGTCTCATGTGGTCCACCAGTAGCTCCACAGCCTCTCTCCGGCTGAAAAATCACGCAGTGGAGAGGTACGTCCTAGGTTGCTTAAGAGGTCAGGTCGTTCGGTTAAAACTGCTGATTAAACTAGACTCAAGAAAAGATTTTAGCCCTATTTACAATTGACTCTACAAAAAAAAACGTACAACATATATATAGGAAGCAGTGTGTGGCAATATGGTGCCGGCAAACCGCCTGGCTGCCTCCTCCGCTTTTCTGTGCTTTCCTCACGCCTCTGAGTCGTTCTCTTGTCGAATGAATATCTTCGACAGTGAATGAATATATACGCGTTCTAAATGTAAATTTATTATTAAATTATTATATTAAGTGATTATTATTGAAGGCAATCATTCATTGCATGGTATATAAGCTTATCTCAAGAAAAAGTGACATAAGGAACTAAGTTCTGCAATGCCATCATTCAGGACTGTTGTATCATACAGATGCTGCAATGCTCACTGATAGCTCTTAATGATGAGGTCGTTCTGTCACATTAAGCCATTTAGCACAGTTGATCTATATCAGGCAGAAATGGCTAAATGGAAACACACAACAATGCACATACGTGGAAAATAAAAAATCGTTGTGATAAAAACATAACATGTAAAAAATGAAAACATTTTAATACCTTGGCAAATAACGTGAACTATTTTTCTCACCATTGCTCAAACAAGTTCATACAATCTGTATACCAATGTGATGTTTAGGTAGGTTATATAACCTTGTAAGTGCAAGGTTATATAATATTTTACAATATGACAATGATATAATGTACAGCTGTTTTGGGAATGCATTACTAGATTAAAGTTTCCCCATGCTGTGGTTAACCATGGGGGCTGCTGATCCACATATCACTACACGGTTAGTGTGGGCTGGAATCGAGTGACTAAGTACATGTTTAGACATCACTCGCTACCAATGTTAGCCATGCTGCGAATCAGTTCACCGGGGTAATAACACGGCACACGCTATAAATTGAGCCATTGGTCTCATCTCATTATCTGAAACCGCTTAATCCTATATAGGGTCACGGTGAGCCGGAGCCTATCTCGGAAACACAGGGCGTAAGGCAGGAATACACCCGACGACGGGACGCCAGTTCATCGCCGGACATTGCGGGACAATTTTAGTCTGCGAGCCAATCAACCTATCCAGGAGCATGCTTTTGGACTGTGGGAGGAAACCGGAGTACCCGGCGAAAACCCACGCGGACACGGGGAGAGCATGCAAACTCCACACAGAAAGGCACCCGAGCCGAGAGATTCGAACCCGGGACCTTCTTGCTGTGAGGCGACAGCGCTAACCACTGGGCCACCGCGCCGTAATTATGGCAAATTAAATAACTTTGGATATGCGTACAAATACTCACAGCACCACCATAATTAATAAAAGTAAAAGAAAAATATAGTGGTTGCACGGTTAGAAACTCAATGTGCTGCAACTAAGGTATGGTAATTATAAAGAAAGTGTTTTTTTTAAGTTGCATATTTATTACTTACACCCTTGCAATGTATTCCTGCATTTTGCTTTTCTTTCATCGTTTGATGAGTTGGTTAAAATAAGAATGCGAAGGCTTAAAAACAGGCTGGTGCACAGATATGCAGTTTCACTATTTTGAACATACATCTCAGACACATCACAGATGTGGGTAATCGTTGGAAATAATCCAAGGTGGGATTTTTACTCGGGGATAGGGTATGTCCACCAATCGGCTCTTTAATTCAGATTGTCTACCTTTCTGGATAAAAATAGAAAACTATTCATAACTTCATAGCATCGTTTGTACTACGATGAACTGGAAACATTTCATCCACACATGGGATGGTGATGAAAAATACAATTTCAGGTATGTGTCAAACAGTTGATCTGTTCCATACAATGTCAGCTTCCAAAGATTACAGATAATTGTCTTAAATTTGTCACACTATATGTGCCATTAGTATGATTGACGTTTTGACTGAGTTTGCCCAATGTGCGGAACTGCTCAGGTGCGGACCAGTACCGCTATGGTAAGAGCTTGATTCATTTGGCATGCAGGCGGCGTGCGGCCGGAATGCCTTATTTCCTCCCCTGCAGTGTCCACGTGTCATTCTTCACAGAACCTATATCCAAAAACAGCTCCCTCACATTGCCTTAAAATGTTGTTCGTGCAAGTGCTGTTAGCGAGCACCTATCAAGGCCAGCATGACAAACGATGGGGGTGGTATGCACCACAGCCGGCCGCCTTATCTTCCCGGTGGTCATGTTGGTACACTGCACCAGCTGCTTGACTGATCCTAGACCACCGCTGGCACGCACTGCTCAGACGAGCTGCTGCCAACGGTTTTTTTAAATACTTTCGATGAGAGAGACTACAAATTAGTTTCCCACATGCTCAGGAAGTCCTAGGCAGCATGTCGGTTAATGATTTGATTTCATAACCCGTTTCTTTATCAACGTAACTTGGCCTACCGTGCACTTAAAACAGAACGGCACCAAATCTATTTACAAGGGTTGTCCGCTCCCCACGGTCGAAGCGACGTCGCCGGACACTGCAGTAAATACACAAAAAGCCCCACACCTAGAATACAGCTGAGCAATAAAGAACGACTGGACCACTATGTTAAACAATCAGGGAATATGCAGGAAGTACTGACGTTGAAGAACAATATCTACATATGCTTTGGGAGTCAAAAAGTCCACGGGGAGGAACAGGATCTATAAAGGGACGAGACAATGAACATAATGACTTTTTTTCTAGATCAGGACACTTATTACGCTGGTACATACTCAGGCGCGTTATAGCTCCCTGTGCGCAAATTAAGATAAATCATGAACAGTCACCGGAAAATGTAAACGCCATGCCAATAGACGGTCTGCAAACTTTAAAGGCATGTAGAGCGGCATTAAGAGCCATTGCCACAGGATGGGGAAATCAAAGTGACAACAAACACACGCGCACAATAAGACAATAACAGCAGGCACCATTCGTCGATAAGTGGTGGCGACATCACTACAGTGCTTGTGCCAGGTGAGGTGCACTTTGAGGTCACAGAGAGTGTTGAATGCTCACTGCCAGATTGCGAGACAGACCCAGGAGTTATAAATTAAATGACCGACACAAAGACAAAGATACCTGGTGTAGCTGGCACAGGACGTTAAGGCAAGTGCCATGACTGAGCTACTCTTAATGCCAGCAATCGTGTTGAAGATGCCCGCTGCTTCGGTGCAAAGGACTGATAGAACATTTGCAAGACAAACGGTCTGAATTTGAAGATTGCAGTCGCATTTACGAGTGGCTACAACACCTTCTTCAGATTGTATTATTTGACCTTCTCGTTATTTGGCAAGCATCATCCGAAAGCAAAACGGGTTTCATTGTGACGTCACTCACCTCGTGACGAACTAAACTCCAATACGTTTATGTGCCACGCATTTGTAGCGACTACTATTGTTTTTACATCTGACAGGAGAATGCTTTACTGCTGGGAGGCAGAGGATGGGGTTACGGGCGGATAGATTCACCCGCGAGAGTGGAGATTTGCGAGGAAAGTGTGCGAACACGCACGCGATGATCATACGATTCCAAAGTAATCATGCCTATTTGGACACAGGATTGCACCACGTTAGGAAGTGAAGTGCTATAATGATGTGGCAAAGTGGAAGTTAAAGACCCTGTGATGTGCCGCGCATGCTCCTCGAAACAAGTATAATGCCCCTACAAGATGTCTAGTTCAGTAGGAGTTTTAGTACCCGCTTATTCCTGTACAGGGTCGCAGGGGGCCGCAGCCTATCCCGGCAGACATAGCGCGCAAGGCGGGGCTATACCCAGGATGTGACGCCAGTACATCTTAGGGCACACTTTTGGGGCAATTTACTCAGCAGGCCAATTAACCTAGGCAGAGGCGTGTCTTTGGACGGTAGGGGGAAACCGAAGTACTCAGCAAAAACCGACGTTAACACAGGGAGAGAGAAAACACGCAAACGACACACAGAAAGGCACCCGAGCCAGGATCCGAACCAAGGACCTTCTTGCTGTGAGGCAGCGATTACGACTCGATGAGAGCATGCAAAATTATCATATTAAAAATAAATAAATCATTAGAATGGCTGGACAGCATAGAAATAACAGACAATACACATTCGTAAAAAAAAATCATATAACGGTGGGAGACTACAGACCCAGTGGCAGCCAAAGGATGGAACGTACCCGACAAGACTGAGAAATAGCGGGTCTTGGGGAAACGCTCATCCAGCAGTGGATATATCACAGCTGATGACAACGACGGTGCGATTTCTCGGTGCTCACCGGCTGTGCTGGCAGAGGAAGGCGAGCAGAGCTTTGGGGATGGTTTTCATGGAAGCAGCGTGGTCCAACACCAGTGGCCAGTGTGCTGAGCTGAGCATTCGCTTGAACTCTGACTTCTCAAACACATAACTCAGCACCACATAACGCAGCTGCAACGATAAACATAGGGGAAAGAAAAAATAGAACAGCAGCATTAAAACAAAATAAAATGATCCAAGTCTATTATACTCAATCCCTGTATGCTGGCGATGATGCATGCTTGCGATTTGATGCATCTGGGCAACTAAGGATGGTGGATGACAGAGATAAAGTCATAAAGTACGTGACAATAATCTGTGGGGTTAAAAGATGCCTGTTGTTTTTCATGCTGGAGCTTTGCAAGGCATACCCGTTTCCTCCCACATGCAAAATAACTCAAATGAAGAATTGACCGGGAATCTCTACAATATGCCCCTTGAGGCTCGTGAAGGTTTTTCTTGAGACGTATAATTTCTTCTTCGTCCATTCAGAATGAATATTCTATAATGTAACGATTTCCAGATAAGAAAGGTGCCCTATGACAAAAAATTCCTAGGTCATTATGTAGTCTAACTCAAAAATCTATTACAAATCATAATATATTGGATGTAAACCCTACATGTGAAAAATTGTATGGTAAGGGCTCCTTCACAACTACGCGATCTTACAACTTTACACTAAATGTGACCTGCACTGAAGTGCATCGACCGCATTATCATCCCCTTTTCAGCTGTCACCTCGAATTTTCTGTATGATTTATTGGAGAATCAGTGAGCCATCGAACTTGGTTGGATTGTATTATCACAAGCACCAGATACATTTGTCCTAAGTCCTGCGAATCCAAACAGGTATCTCTCTATGGGACGTGTGAATAATCGATGCTGTTTCATACATATATTAAAAAACGGAACATGACATTCGAAGAGCTTGTCGTGTTTGCCGAGCATGCCAGAGGGAGAAGGTACATGCTGCGGAATATTGGTGAAAACAATTGTAATTACGTGAGGATCATTTTTCCAAAAATAGAGATGAACAAGCGATCCGATTAAATGATGGGTACTTTTGCCAATATATGTATATAAAAAAGAGAAGAGGTTTTTACCAATTATGGCTATTAAACATACAAATAAAAAGTTTTGATAAATGAATGTCGTCCTTGAAACGGATTTATCCACACTGGAGATGGCTTTCTTTAGAGCCGAATTATCAGTGTTAGTCAGGATTTTTATTTGCATACTTTGCCACAAAAATGTGTGGCATTTTGCAAACTTGACACTTTGTGAAAGGCGTCTATTTGGTGTTTTAAGATCTTAATACATGTATAATTGCCATAAATGATAAACACCTTTTCTCCTCTTTACAAGCGATTAAATTGTTTCTTCTATCCTAAATATGTCGTCAAGGTGGCTAATTTGGCCCACTGGAAGTTAAGCACGTCATCCCTCATCCGTCGCGAGTCGTGAGCGTGTGGCCTCAGCGATATGTTGCGACACGTTCTGCCTAGTAATCTTCCGTTCCTATCGTTTCTCCAGGTCTCACTATTCATAACGGGAAAGAACCGATGGGGCATTCATTACAATTCATCGCAGGCAGATGATGAGCTTTCATCCAGATCTATCAACGGCAAGGACAAAACATTTTTAGAGGGTGCCGGTATTAATTTTATCCTTTCGGAATATGGTACGTTTTTTGCCATTAAATCTGCATTTATTCACATTCAAACTTATGCTCGTGCAACTCATTAACACCAATATCTCGAACACGTCTTTTATCGTTGCGCTCACGAGTTGGCAAACTCCACGCCGAGCAGGGAGCACTCGCTGAATGCTCGAAATTTCTGGTCGTTAACAACGGTCCTGTTTTTGAAAGCGACATGGACATAAAATCGAAGGGATGTAATATACAAGCTGTGAAGTTGCACTATGCCCAGTCCTATAGGATTTCTTCTTACCTCCCTCCAAAATTAACAAAATAATGTCTAACTCCCCGCTTGCCCCCAACTCTTCCTCTGCAGTTTCTACACTTATTTCCCCTATCATTCAGAAGCATGCTGTTTGTTGCTTCTATTTTTTATTGCATACTCCATTCAAATGTTTCACGTTAGTTCACTTTCCGATGCCTAAATCGCACAGATTTAACGCGACTCTCATTATGTTCATTGACTTCCTGATGTTATTGTTGTTTGCAAAATTTAAAAATTTCTCTTCATTGTGCCAGAGCAATTAATCATGGGCGAGAGCACCCGACGTGCCTGCACTGCGAGGCCCGAAAATTCTGTCTTGTCCACGTCATCCGAGACTTGTGTCAAGAGCGTGTCCAGACAGCATGAAGAGAGGAAGCCCTGGGGACACAGAGGCAGCCGACGCAACGTTACATTTCGGCGAAGGACGGCGTTGGTGTGGTTCGGGAGACTCGCAACTCGGCGACTTAAAGACGCAACGTGAACGAAAAAAACAAAGGAATGAATCTATTACAGATACTGTACTTGTCCAGACTGAGTCCTGAGCTGTGCGATTTGGATTGAGACATCAATTAAATGACTTTCACGCTGCAGTAATACGACTAGACCTCGAAGCCACCGTTAAAAGTAATGTTAAAAGATTTTTTTGTCCATTAACAAAGCATCAAATTCATGGCAGATAGCTGTAGACAGCTCGGCGTGTCTTCACAAGAAACATGCTAATGATTTTTTGAGTCGTGCCAATCCTGAGTTCATTTTCCCTTTGGTTTTATGCGTTGTTACGTTGATCACTCGGACGTTTGTTGCCTCACAGGAATCCTGCACCTAGAGCTTGCATGCTCACTGGATACTTTTTGCTGTAATAATTAACATCTATTTTTCACTATGGGTACTTTTTGCCAGTATACATATATAAGATTACAACAGATTTTGCCAGATACGGTAAAACCTGTTGTAATCTTATATATGTATACTGGAAAAAAGTAGCCATAGCATTAACAGCTTCACCTAAGTTCTAAAGCATTGAGGCCGCATTGTCCTGAGCTGATTGCCTTTTGGCAACGGCTGACACCGGCAAATAGGCTCAAAAGGAAGCCACTGCCAGGTGAAGGTCGGTCAGTTGAAGGACAATGCATAGGTTATCAAAGCTACCTGTTTGCATACTTTGCCACTAGTATGTGTGGCTTTTGAAAACTGGACGCATTGTAAAATGTGTCTATTGTGGTGTTTGGGATCTTACACCTGCATAATCGCCAGATACAGTAAAACCTGTTGTAATCTTATATATCTATTTTTCAACCACACAGCATACACCTTTTCAATATAACCTAACACGTAACTCCGTTGTCCATTTCATATCAATGCTTTATTATTATCAGTGCTAGAATAAACCAAGTAAAGCGAAACATTAAACTTAATACTGATAGGGTTTTTTGTGCAGTGACCAGGCTGTGACAATTAATTCGGTACACTTGCGCAAATGGTGTAATTACGATTGGGAGGGTCCTCAAACTTGGTTTCGAACACAAGTTCTCAGGAATGCCGGCTCAGTGCTCTGACAATACCATCACACCTTATATTTTTCACATCAGTGTGACGACATGTTACCTCCAATCGTGATGATGCGTTACCTCCGCAGCTCAGGTTAGGAGAGTTATTAGCCCCTTCAAGCCACATTTCCATCTCCTTTAACATCACCTCTCACTTGTGGGTGCAAGAAAAAACCTGAAGCTGTTGTGTGCGTTTCTGAGCGACGGGAACGAGCAGCAGGGAGCCCAGCGTGAACGCGAGCTGCCCCAGCAGGGAAAACATCTTCCCGACAGCCAAAAGGTCCAGGTCAGCGAGAACAGGGCATCTGAAACAACATACGCACGAGACTCTAATGATGCATTTTGACCCACAGGGTGAGGTGTGAAAAGCGGCAGCTCCATGCCCAACCGCCACAGCCAGCCACACGTGAAACCTGCTCTGTGTCTATCATCTGTGGCTGTGTTCACGTTTGTGTGTTAAATGGGGAGCGGTAATGAGAGGTTAGCGCGTTGTGCTGCAAACCCAGCGACCAGTTAAAATCTCGCTCACAGCCAACACCACTGACGATTTACTGCACTGGTCCTGGGCCTCTTTTATGTCGACTTAACCTGAAATAAGCACCTGGTGCAGTGTGTGAACATTGCCACGAGGGCCAAAAAGGTTGCTGGGCGTGGAGCTGGCCTTAGTTAGGTGCTTGCTAACAACACTTGTCCCTCCAATTTGTCAAGACAATACGGGTTTGTGTTGGTTTAAATAGTTGTGTGCAGATGTACGAGTCATAATTGCCTGTAGATGTTGTAAACGTTTCAATAAGTGCAGATTATGGTGATTATATTCTGTGTATTTTTCAATCATCATTATGCAGACCTCTCTGCCTCTTTACTGTAAAGCTGCTGATAACATTAGATCATCAATAAATTCAGTGTTAAATTGCACCAGCGATTATCATAATTGTTTATTAAGTACCTTAGCAGTAACAGGAAACACTGATGGCAATCATCCTTTTGTTTTGGAGTCAGAGGGCAGGAAGCTGCAGGAAATACACAGAGAAGGTTAGGTCATTTAATGATGAATAAAATGAAAATGGCATTTTAAGTTTCAAAAGCAAATGCTTGCTACAGCACAAAATTTAAATATATTTCAAACGTGGATCAAAAATAAACTGGCTGAATTTCAGCACTTTGTGACCCTCGGGTGAAAAGCGCTTTAGAAATGCAAATATTATTATTATTACTTGCAAGCAAATATCAGAATGTCTGTTTATATGCATTCAAAAATCTTGCATTAATGCTAAAAGTAAACAATAACAGAATTGTCTTCCTTGCTCTGAAGAGTCACCAACCTTCGATCAGTGGTATTGAGATTACAGACTTCCACGTTTTCGCAAAATTTGGAACCTGTAATAAAAAAACACACAAGTCGCTTTGGAGACACAATCAGCGGTGGCAATAGGTAAAAATTTAGACTGTATGGCAGCTATTTTTTATTATAACCAGCAAAGAACAAGAGCAAAGCCACTGTGGAGATGATTAATGCACCGCAGAGGAAGGTGTCAAAAGTTGGGTGAAAATATATGCCCGTGTCAAACTACTTCATAAGCTCTTTTGAAACGCAATCAACTTTTGTGAACTTTCCAGGAGTGCTGAGTTAAGCTAATTAAAACCATGTCTTCAGCAAAATATACGCATGTGTTTATACTGAGGCATTCTAGCCGTATAAAATTCTGCACCATAAAAAAAGCTGAAATTTTTATAGTAAAAAATAAAATAAAATTTCTTTGTGACTCATTCTCTGCAAAATGCTGCGACCGTGCATCCTGGATGAGCCACAGCAATCCACATTCCACCTTTGCTTTAAAATATTACAGCAGCCACAGTATAGTGTACTCCCAGGTAAACATTCATTATCGACACATCCTTGTTGTCATCCCTCATGATGTATGATGATCCATGTAGCTTCTGGACAGGAATTTATCACTGCATCTCCGTTGTCGCCACTCATGTTGCCATGCCATCATTAAACTCGACCATTCTTTCCAGTAACGTACCTTGGCCAAACCCACGCAAATCATCTCAAGTTTCTAACTGCCGTACATTCTCCCATCCATTTGTTGGTGATTCCAAGCACACAGCTACTCCATGCAAAAAGGTAATTATTGCAAGGAGACGTTTAGGAAAACCACTCACCTGCCACAGTGATGCGATGGGCGTGATCCTAACCAGTACCCCTCGCAAGTAATGGATCTGTGGATTAGATGCAGAGTCTAAGAACTATATAATATGACGTAAAACAACCATCCAAACTTCGACTGAGCAGTTTTTTTGGGCGTGTGTCATTTTTTACCTGTCAGCACAATGACACGACAATATATAACTGGCTTTGAGCAGCATGACAATGGATAATAGCTTTCAGAGCTGATGAGAGTCAATCTGCTCAAATGTTTGTTAATATTTGTTGAATTTATTTGGGAGTGATTGGCAACAACCAGTGTTTGGACATAAACCTGCATATAGCAGTTTGCTGGCAAAAGGGATAACTTTTGTTTTAGACAGTACTAGATATTGAACACACATACAAACACCACATTTTTCCAATCAATAATGGGAAGAGGACCTTCTCACACCATGTAAGAGTTATCTCAACATATTTTTTACGATGATGGTCAGGCGTGAAACACAAATGTGGGAGCACAGAAGTAACAATACCTTGCATTCCTTGCAGCAACGGTGAGGAAGTATACATCGGACAAACAGGAAGAACAATAGCCACAAGAAAAAGAGAACACAAGGCAGCAGTACGTTTGCGGCACATGGATATATCAGCAACAGCAGCACAGTGTAGATAAACAACATAGAATCGATTTTGATAAGATACGAGTACTAGCAGCCATCCGCCATAAAGGTCCAAGATTAATTCGTGAAGCATTTGAGATTCACAAGACAAAAAAAACAATGAACCGCAAACAAGAAATGAATATAAAGCTTAGCCAAACCTGGAGGCCAGTTATTGAAGTCAGTAATGTACATATATAGAGCTATGGGGTGTGGACATCAGAGGGGGATCACAAGGTGTGTGGGAGGTTTTTTCATGAGATGCAAATTAGGGGACTAGCCACAGACAAAGCAGGAGGGGATTATGGCAGTTGTGGGGTGTGAATAGGACAAGAAGATGAGTGTTAATGTGATTCGGATATAGACCCATACAACAAAAATGACTCGACACATACATAGTACCCACATACATATAGGAGCAACATGCACTACACACACATACTGCGCCTGAGGATGCGTCTAACGTGAGGCAAAACGTCGCGAGGAGAGGAAGCGAACGACGCGGCTGTCCCGAGAGAGCAGCTTTTCGAAGCAATCATCATGCATCGAGCCGTGAAAACCTACATCATTTCAGAAGCATAATACGACAATATTTTTCAGCTTTACGGTCCTCTGCTAGGGGCATGGTGGTACAGTGAGTAGCGCTGCTGCTTCACAACAAGAAGGCCCTGGGTTCAGTTCCCGGCTCGGGTGCCTTTCTGAGTGTGCAGTTTGCTTGTTCTGCCCATGTCTGCATGGGTTTTCATGGGGCACTCCATTTTCTTTCCACCGTCCAAAGACACGATGCTGCCTAGGTTACTTGACCTATTGAGTAAATTAGCCCCAGCGCCCTGTAGTACTGGCGTCACATCCTGGGTGTGATACCAGTACATCAAAGAATCATAAGGTTGCAACGCAAACAATATATAAAATCATAAGGTAATACAACGAATTTAAAGCATTAAATTGTGCAATGATGCAATACTCACTCTAAATCACCCATAATGTACCCAATAATAATGCATTAGTTTTGGGCGGGAGACGTGCGTGTACGGGAGCGTGTGCGCACCATGTTGAAAGCCAGAAGTTTCTGCAGGACTCCGCTCCACAGTTGCAGGTCGTACACTCCAAAATCCAAGCTCAGTTCAGCGACCAAACGCACAGCCTGGTGACACGAACAATTACACGAAATAGGCGGAAGGTTGTATGTATATTAAACGTCATTCATCTAATGAGAATTGATTAAAATGTCAGTCCACCCAGGTGATCCCGACTGAGTCTCCAAAAATGATTGGGAAATGCTGACAGATTGCATTGAACTGCATTAACCCAATAACCTGACAGCTTCCTACAGCCCAAGTGATCATCCCTGGCCTTTTGAGCACATGGTTTAAATAGCACGAGAACATGTAAAAATGGAGACTGAACGTGTGCGGGATAAATCTCTGTGCAGAAACACAGGCGTAGGATGGTAGTTTTGTAAAGTATTCTGTGAAAATGCAGGTGTGGACAGTGACGTAAATTTGTGGGATTGTAGGTGTGTGAGAAGGATATCTGGTGTGCAAAATGTCATTCACAGGTCGCTGATTGTGTGGCTTATCAATCTTATGGTATCATTAAATGTGTGGCATATCGGTCATGTGGAACATCAGCTGTGTGTATCACTTGCCCTGGGTTCGTGGTTGTGATTCTTCCACAGCCCCTTGATCAAGCCCTCCTTGGAGCTGTTGTGGAACGAGTCGATCGTGTACGGAATAGATAGGGCTTCAAACTGGGCCAGGTAGAGGTAGGACTGCAGCTTATATCTGTTCAGATTAGAAAATACAACCGGCGTCACATTCGCAAAACAAACAGGTGATGCCAAAATCACAACAAATCACTGGATGGTGCCAAAATGACAACCGCTTCAGAGAACCTGCAATTTTTCGAATGAGCTCAGGGTAGCTGCTATATTTCGTTAAAATATAACTGCTGTACATTATTGAAGAACATAATCCAATCCGTATTTATAATAATAAATAATAATTGCATTTCTCGAGCGCTTTTCACCCGAGGGTCACAAAATGTTGCACAGAGTTGCGGAGAGAATGGCATGTCAACAACAACGTAAGAACGGCAAATCAGCAACAATAAAAAAAACATAATTTTTTTTTTTTTTACAAATCCGACCAGCGGAGAAAACGGCATGTCAACAATATCAGGACAGTTCAACTGAAAGGTAAATAATAGCAAACAATTATAGGATGTAAAATAAGGGTTATCAAAATAATTCTTCAACAAACAAGGAAGGAATAAATGTTTCGGAGCAGGTACAGGTTGGCAGACAGCCATCATCCCGGCACGACTACATTGAGTCGTATCAACAGTCCAAGCCAGAGGGCTTAAAAGCCTTACGGAACAAGTGAGTCTTGAGATGAGATTTGAAGATGCCCAGGGACTAAGCTGATCGAATATCCAATGGAGGGGGCATTCCAGAGTCTCGGAGCAGCTCGTGAGAAGGCTCTGTCACCCATCGAATGAGGTGCGATCTGGGCACATGCAGCAAGTCCGTATTGGAGGATCGACGTTGTCATGTTGAGGAGGGTGCCTGAAGTAGGTCACGGATGTATGTTGGAGTAGCGCTAGTGAAAAAGCTTGTAGGTGAGGAGGATCTTTGATTCAATCCTGTATTTATCCGGTAACCAGTGGAAAGACATCAGCACTGGGGATATGTGATCGTGGATGGGTGTGTGAATGAAGACTCTAGCAGCCGGATTTTGCACACGTTGGAGACGATTGATTAGGTCGGCAAGGGTGCCAGGGAGTAGTGCATTGCAATAATCGATTCGTGAGGGAATGACGATGTGTATTTGCGTCTCCGCATTAGAGGGTGATAGGATGTTGGGCAGTCTGGAAGCAGTATGCATAGCACACCCTCCGAGACCAAATTTTAAACCACTGAGAACTACGGAAATTGAACGAAGGCACAGCAGCAACGTATGCCAACTCGACTGCAGCCATTGCGTGGCTTAAAAAGTTGGATATAGATCTTAAAATTGCAATGCCCTTTGCCAATGATTCAACCTTTCTGGAACCGTGCAGTAAAACAATATGGATAAGAACGTGAACAGTTCCGCGACTACTTCCCACAGCCTTGTAGCCCACAAGGCGCACTCCAGACTATCGAACAACTGCACTGAGCCATAGGTAGCAGGCAATAAGAAGCAGCAAATCTCCTGCCGAATCACCGACGCTCACACCTCTCAAGCCCTGGATTCCAGGCATATGGGCGATCGTAAAGCAGTGTTACTGATAGGCGTGGGTCGATGCTCACCGGACTTTGTCCAGAGGCTGCTTAGTGATGGCTTCGATGGTGGGGGCGTCCGCCAGACGGAGGAGGCAGTGCAGCGCCCGCGCACGCTGTCCATATGTCACCTTCACGTCTGACAATGAATGCTAGAGACGTGGCGTGCGCCAAGACAAATGTTTGCATTTGGAAACCTGTCATGTGAGTGAGCGGCTATCGTCATTGTCATCGAACGTGATCAATCCACTGCTGGATTAAGGCCTCTAAAAGTCTTTAACCTCTCAAGGTCTTGCTATGTGTCCATCTATCGAGCACACGCATGCACACAAGCCGATTGTGGAACTGCAGCACCGGACATGCTCTCAGGCATACATGCCGATTTGGTTACCTGAATGATTTTATTGATGCTATAGAGTGCAGTATACAAATGATTCAACCAGTTATATTCCTGTATCTTACTGGGAATGGCAGTGTGCCCATTTGCAATGAGTCAGCAGAATACTCACACCATGGGCAATGGCAAGCAGTCCGCGTGTACTGCAGTCCAGGGGCTGGGTTTGCAGCAAGTACATTATCCTATACCGACACACACAGGCGTTCATCAACAAATGAGTTATATCTGCTGCTAGGTGAAGGCCTCCCATAGCTGTTACCAACTCTAATTGAATTGTCTTTTTCAGTCTCACGATTCAACCATCCATCTAACGCTTGCAAACAAACTTAATTCTTATTACACTACCACTCATTTTAGGCCAAATAAAACTCGGGAATACACTAGCTGTAGAGGGTCTAAGTCGAACGACGTGCACAAATAAAGACTTGGCACGGTGCACGAGGGATGCGATGCAGTCGAAACCATTCCTGGCCACCTTACTCTCACGAAAAACCGATGCTTACCCACCACACCAGGAAACTCATTAAAAGCTGGGTCTGACCAAGGGGAGACCTCAGAATCGATTCAAGTAAAGTGAACGGGAATAAAATGCAGATTGCCGGGTTTGTAGCACTGCGCAAACCACCGCACCAACACTTTCCACACAGAGCACTCCAGTGGGATAGAAAGTGAGATGGGAAGGGTTGCGGTGCACTGGTCAAATGGCATACGGGGAGGCAAGGAGCTCAATTATTATTGACGACACACATACGACCTCGGGCGGTAGGGAGTTAATCAATTTGCGGTTCATATTGCACCGATTTTAAATGCCTATGGTGTCCTTTGTGAGGCAGAGCAATGCAATGGGCAATTGCAAAATAATAACAAGGGCTCAGTAAAAATATACATATCTTACGAGAAACACATGCGTACATTTAAACCGACTGACTATATCTTTCATATTTTACCTTTGTTGAATGGAATATGGTTGAGGCTCAAATGAGTCTGTGTACCACGTGCCACTGGGAATATAATAGTGCATACAATAATTTTGATACACACTTATTACAGCACAAAATTAAATAATATTTAACAGTCAATCCACTGCTGACTGAAGGTCTTAAACCATTCATCTCATCTCATTATCTGAAACCGCTTAATCCTATATAGGGTCACGGTGAAGTCGGAGCCTATCCCGGAAACACAGGGCGTAAGGCAGGAATACACCCGACGACGGGACGCCGGTCCATCGCCGGGCATTGCGGGACAATTTTTAGTCTCCGAGCCAATCAACCTATCCAGGAGCATGCTTTTGGACTGTGGGAGGAAACCGGAGTACCCGGCGAAAACCCACGCGGACACGGGGAGAGCATGCAAACTCCACACAGAAAGGCACCGGAGCCGAGAGACTCGAACCCGGGACCTTCTTGCTGTGAGGCGTCAGCGCTAACCACTGCGCCACCGCAAACCAGTAATTCTAAATTCTTATATTACATTTGTCTAAGATAATCGTCTAGGGATTAATGATGCATTGATTAATATTAATTATTACGTTCACACAACATGTGTATAAACTGTATGTCGAAGAATCGAATTGCTCCCCTTAATTGCAAATGAATCTCAATGGGGGACAGTTCTACCCAACATTGTTTGTCCGACACGTTTTTTTTTTAGTAATTGATAACTCTCAATGATCATCCAGGGTGCTCCTGATATTGTCACTCAGAAGCTAAACGGATTCAAGCCTGTGCCTTGCTTAGATGGGTGATCACCATCCACACGAGGTTGTTGTAGTGGGTGAGGCTATGTAGTGGGTAGCAACAGAGGGCTATGCATACATGAATAATAAATAAATAATGCGGTACGATACTTTTTTGCTCCTGTGTTTATGCTCTGCACTGACCTGCTCGGTGAAGTATAGCGAAATAACTCTCAGGACCCACACAGCAACTACATATTTTCACCGAGCAGTGGATTGACAAAGGAGAGTACACATACAAGTACACTCAGCACGCATTCAAGCATTCTGATGAGCAAGTTTAAAGGTTTCATTACCATTTACACGGCGAGATGCTGCTTAATTTATATGCAGGTACTCACTTTGACAAGATGCTTTCTGTATGAAGATCAGATGGTTGCCCCCCACCACCCAGTCCCTGTGCAAATAACAACACAACATGCTTAATTGAACTTGCTTTGGGCTCCCAGATGATTAATTATATCTTAATCAAATAAAATTGTTGGTAACTGCAAATCAAAGTGAGGTTTAATTTAGCGATTTAAGACCAATGATTTTGATTCTGACACTTTTCTCCACCATGTCATTCCTCTGGTCAAAAACAAGCAAATTCCACTAGTCAAACTCTGAACTTCTGGTCCGACCTTGTAGTATCCACCATCTCATTTTAGGACTTTTCTTTCGTTAGTGACCACTGGCTACCACTTCAATTACTGTTCTCCTCCTCCCCACTAAGTGTCCTCATCACAATTTGAATCGGATCTATTAAATCAGACAGCGTATATTGATTAACGCGTCACATTGGACAGTTTAACAAACATCGGCCTTGCGTGGTGTGCAACAAATTAAATTGTATTGGCATGGGAGTGAACTTGTCGTGGGTCGTGATGATTGGAGTTTGGGAAACCCTACCTTGGGCAATTTAAAGTAGCTTATCCTACCCTGCCACAAAACTCAAACTTTCTTCTCATGCACCTTGCAATTCACGTGACTAATGTTTTAAAATCTTCCACTGGTATATGACATGCTCGTCACGATTTTCTCTTGAGAAAGCTGTCACAGCGTCCTTATTACTAAGTAACCTTGTAAATGTGTTTCATTGTAGCCACTAGTGTCTGCACCGAGACTATAATATTCGCTGCTGATCTGGAATCTGAATTGATCTTGGTTGCAAGTCCATTCATGATAAGAATTTAGGATAGCATCAGTGCTGGCTCCGTGCTGGCATTAAATATAAGTCCTCAATCTGCCTTGTTTGTGGTCTACGCTACAAAAGACATAGGCGTGCATCCTTTGCGCACATGTTGGATTGTGTGGATGAAGGAGTTTTAAAAGACAGTATTCCAGGACTGCCGATGCAGCACAAACTGCTGACAAATGCGCATCATCCTTAACAAGTGGCTCCTCTATGCAATAACTAAGGATCCAGAGAGCTGACGCTTATTATTGCTCCGAGAAACAGAACGCCCAATAATGCTAAATCTGTACTTCGCACGAAGTGTGATTTATACGATACTGGTTGCGCATTCGAACACGTTTGCTACTGTCATCCATCGGCCTCTACAGTGCGACAGCAAGATTAAAAATTGATCGCCGCTGCAGCTTGCATGGCGCACAATAGTCTTTTGTGCTGCATGTTTATCGCTGCACGCGCTGTTGCACTGCTATGTACATAAGCAAACGTGCACGTGTGCACGGCGATTGAATTGAAGTGTGCAACAGTTTATATTGGAAGTATACCAAACATTACACTTAGCATTTTTTTTCAGTTTTTATCTCGATTGTCCTATCAGTCATGTAACGAGAAAAATAACACATTCAGACAAGTGCTAACCCTCCGGGGTATAGAAGAACACAGAGAATCAGATATCATAAAACTACTTCTGACGATGCCTTTAAGTTAACTTTGGTCCAAACAC
Source organism: Mordacia mordax (assembly GCA_036362905.1). Classification (NCBI taxonomy): domain Eukaryota; kingdom Metazoa; phylum Chordata; class Hyperoartia; order Petromyzontiformes; family Petromyzontidae; genus Mordacia; species Mordacia mordax. Next base: position 10,088,927 of record JAZEWT010000013.1, read on the forward strand.
ATTCCTTCCCACCCTGGTTGCCATGACAGTCAATTAGATATAGATTTTTCATAAAAACTTGCGAGTTGAAATGTATCCAGCTTAAGTAAGAATCCAAGTTTCACGTCATGTCTTTATGGAGAGTAATTTGTGAATGGGCAAAGCTCATCAAAGTCTCATATTTTTTTGCTCAAATTAGTGATGCCCTATTGCCGATAGACGTTCGCTTTTTTAATACATTTGGTCCAAAAGTGGGGCACCAGTGTCGAAATGTTAGCGCCGTCGCTTGCTAGGGTTTGAAGGTCATGGGTTTGGCCCAGTGGGAAGTGCTGTCGCCTAACAGCAAGAATTCCCAGGTTCGAATCTCGACTCGGGTGCCTTTCTGTGTGGAGTTTGCATGTTCTCCTCGTATCCGCGTGGGTTTTCGCCGGGCACTCCGGTTTCCTCCCACAGTCCAAAAAACATGCTGCTGCATAGGTTAATTGGCTTGCAGACTAAACTGCCCGCAGTGCCTGGTGATGGACTGGCGTCCCATCGTGGGCATGTCCCTGCCATGCGCCCTATGTCTGCTGGGATAGGCCGGCTCCCCGCGACCCTGTAGAGGACTAAGTAGTTTCTGACAATGAGATGAGATAATCTCCGCGTGAGAGAGTTGATTTTTATCCAGGCGCTTCGGTTTTTCACTCGACACTTAGCAACATGAGTTATTTGGCTCCAACTATAAGTTCCGACATACGATATAAGCTACTTCAAAAAACAATCGTGTGTAGCCAGGTCACCTCTAAAAAAGAGCTCAGCGGGCTTTACTTCGTAAACAATATAGAAATACTAAAGTAAAAATGTATTCATCACCAACAATGTGGGAAATCAAACAGGTGATACGTTGTAGCCACTTCATCAAGAAGTCAATTTACCACTGGATAGGACGGCACATTCCGTAGACAGGCACAGGGCAAAACCTATTATTCATCTGCACAGCCGAAAAGAACGGTTAAGAAAGAGGTTGCTGAAGCGGAAGCGTCAACAGTGTCTGCCAAGAGTTCGCTCGATGGTTCCAGGGGCTCTAATACTGTATCAAAGCACTGAGATGGTCCCACTGAGTGTGTGTTTAAGCCCAGGTTTTATATACCTTCTTGTAAGATGGGTATAATACCAGTCACCAATGAATAGAAATAAAACAATCGGATTAAACTTTGATTTCAGACGAGAATTTAATAAAGTTTAGTTTTATCGACATGCGATGAACACTCGTTGCAAGTCGTTAGAAGGTGCACCACCCAGTGTGTAAATGTGGCTTCAGAAGCAGTTCACCGTATATTATCTTCCACAGCCAGTTCTCCAACAAAGTTCAAAAGAGGAAATTCTTAATCATAGGATGATATACTACCAAAGCTTTCAATGGGCATATCATTGGAATAACCATGTATACGCTCATGCCACTTACCCATAGTTCAGATGGATCGTTGGGTGGGTTCAGCCACTGATGAAGTAGCATTATGCGAACCTTCGGTACGTCTATCTCATTCACCTCTCCGATCTCGTTCACCGCCGTATGGATGTCTGCAAACGAGTGAATGCCATTGCATATCAAACTCCAAACCGTTGTCAGAAAGTTTGTATTTAAGCTGGAAGGAAACATTGAGCTATGCAGCTCTTTTTAACAGTTGTCCAGTGGGGAGGGTTAAGCAAGTTATAACATCTCGGGGCACCACAGGCAAGATGATTAATCTAGGCAGTATGTCTTTGGAATGTGGAAGGAAACTGGAGTACCTGACAAAAATCCATTTGAACATGCAAATTCCACACAGAAAGGTAACATGGTTGGAAATCTAACACGGAACATTCTTGCTGTGAGGAAACAGGGCAATTCACTCCACCACCGTGTCACCACCACTTGACTTTTGTGAGCACCCGTGAACATAGCAGGTATTATGATCAAACTGTTATCTAACAGACGTGGACAGTAAGACAAAACCCACCGGGATAATCGCCGAGAATAGGGTTAGTGGCACGCTCCAGGATGCTGGCATGGTCATAGAGGGAGACTATGAGCTTGGCGGGCGTGGAGAGCATGGAGAGGGTGCTGGGTGAAGACAGGCCGTGGCGAATGAGGCAGTTCTCTGTGGCTGTGCGCTGGTACTGCACCATCATCTTACGCAGCAACGTGTCTGCCTTTGCCCTCTCATTGTTGTTCATTGTGTCCTGGGAACACAGTTGGGTGAATTTATGACTAACAGTGATCATGATGATGACGATTATATTAACGAGCACCTGGGGAAGAAGGTAACAATGATTTACCAAGTCATGAACATTTGAATAGTGATTCCCAATAATCCGACTGATTAATGTTATAAACTGTCAACGAGTATGTAATTGAAAGAATTTGGAGAGTTTAACCATGAATTACAATGTCATAATCAGAGGGGACATCAATGATGCACTGAGCTATGGACAGTTGTTCAATAATTCCAAAGAATGTCATGGCTATGATTAATGATAGGCCAGACTTGATTGAAACTCAGGTTTCATTACAATAGACTATTAATAGGTCACTTCTAACAGCATCTCCCTAATTACACAAATGCACTGCAAGTGATTTGGTTTTATAATGGCCATATATGAAGACATTTTTCAAGTGGTATGTTCTAAAGCATTGTGACAAACCACTACACAGACTTTCATCCAACACAATCGAAATGTGAATTATGTAGCCTTGCTCACCGCAAATGTTTCAGTCCAGTTGGCCACCTTTTGCAGCACCTTGAAATTTAACCGTGTACCAGGGTGTCTTAGAACCTTTTTTTAAGCGCTGAAAATGATACATTATAAACCATGGAATGATTGATTGAATCAGACTATTTAAGATCGAACCTCAGCCACGCCTATCAGCGGCGAGTGATATTTAAACTGATACAGGTTCACTCATTCTCCCCTGCACCGACAAGTAGAGTGAAGTATGGTCTAACAACTGCCACAACTGATACAGCAGGGATATCTTAATCCAGCAGTGGATTGCACCTGAACTGGGTGAGTCCTAGGAGTGAGACAATTTTCAGGGAACGCACATTTGGTATGCTGCTCAGCCAGCGTCGAGCCAGTATGAGGCACAGGTTGAGAGCGTGAACTTTCTCGGGACCTGTAAAACATCACAAGTGATCAGGGCTGATTCATTTCATCCCCTTAGCTGTTCCATTCCATTTGATGATGCTATCGTGTATTTTTCATTACAAGGCTTTACAGGGTTTTGACTGAAGCGGTGTCGCAGTGATTGGCGTGCTGGGCTTTACATCAAGCCATCTAAGTTCGAGTCTCAGCCGTGGCCAACATCGGTGATAATATCCAAACCAATCTTTGGGCCTCCTACCTTAACTTGCACTGACCAGCATTGTAAAATATGGTCGGACAAACCCGATAACCAACATGGCAAGACGCTCAACAAATAGGATTAAGAAAAGGGCTGTACGTGAACATATAGTTTACCCACTAAAGGTCAATAGTGTAGACCCACACTTAAAGCTTTACTTCCAATATTCTCCATCATTACACTATTGCACTGTCATTGTATGGTTAACAAGATATGGCTTCAAAGTGAACTTGAACTCCACCATTGCAACGTGTGCCAGCAATGGGTAGTGCTATGGTGCAGCTCACACAGGTTTATTGAGGCCTGCAATGATAGGGTTGAAGGCTACTGCACAAAATGCAATATGCTGAAAATGAAAAAAATATATATTTTTATAAAGAACGTGTTGAATTATGCTCGTTAAGTATTCCCTAAACGTCTAGAAACGGATTTAGTGATTCACTGCTTAAAAGTGGCTATCATGCCCAAGATACTTTTTCATAAATAACAGCATCAAATGCAAGGCGGATTAATGATGTAACCATCATCACTTGTCACTGTTCAGCTATATGATGGGCCTTGCACCACAGCATACGAGCTTCCCACATTTGAGGCCGGGAGCAGATTCATAATGAGTGCTTTTCACCTGAGGGTCACAAAGCGCTGAAAATTATATTTAATTAATAATATCAGCACTAAGCAGGCATATATTATATAATACAATCTGTTAGCCAAAACATGAGATTATCATAATCTGGTAATCATGAATACCAAATCAATTAATGATGCATCAATACAGTAATACTTTCACCCCTCACACATCTGCTTAATGTAATGTCACGTATGTTTATTAATGATGCATATGCTGTATGTACAGTATATAGATCTCATACTGCCTATATATGAGGTACCAACATTCAGGCATTTTCCACACCAACAGAATGCAGGATGCCTACGGCAAGAGGCAAGTGACTATTCATTTTAGTCGAGACACAGAGCATCTTTTCTGGTGCATATGTTAAATGAATGCCAAAATGCTTCAGCGCTCTGAGTTTCCTTTGACAGATTTACACATTTTCCTATGTGGACCACAGTACAACACTGCAAGCAAGCTTCTAGGTATTGTTATATTCCAGCTATAACTCATTTGAAAATGTGTCTAGCATTGCTAAAATGTAAAATTGCATTTTTTATCACATTGTCTGATAGTACTTTATTTTTCATTTTATAGTGTTACATTTGTTGGGTGGAGCAGTGGCACACTGTGCATGAAAGCAATGTTAATTTTCCCAGGCATAGCTTACACTAAGGTGGGTGATATTTGAACGGGTCATGCGATTACCAACAGCTTCAACAACTAACCAGCGTCATGAAGTACGCTACAATAATCGAATCCCCACGTATGTCTGTGCGTGAAGAGGTCTACATCCAGCTGGGGACTGCCAAAAATGGCCGTACATTTATGTTATAAACGAATTTATTCTATTTGCGAGGCAGCCAATTAGTTACAAACCTTAAATTAGTAACTTTTAACCTATAACAGGCAGTAAACGTACAGGGTGGCGCAAAGGGCAGGGAACAGTAATAAATGCACCTGACGGAAGTTCCTGGGCGATGCAGGAGGCAATGGCATTAGCCCACTCAGGCTTCTGGATTGCGAGCACATAAGAGTGCAACTTCTGGACCGTTTCCAGCGTCTCCTTGTCGATCGTTAGGGAAGAGGAGGCAGAGAGAGCCTTATACTTCATCACCACAGAGGTTTCAGCTCCAGCTGTCGTGGTGACAGTATTCCTGTTTTCCAACGAACGTTGCAGGACCTTGGGCTTGAGGGACTTCTCAAAAACGTGTTTGATGGCCGACATATAGAGCTGGTCCATCGACATCTGCACGGCATCGCACGCATCAATAAAGTTGAAAGATCAATCAATGAGCCTTTCGCGCATTCATGACTGCCTGACATCATAAAGAGAATCCATAAGTGTGCTCAGATTTGTTTTCACGTGGCGCTGATTGCAGCTTGGAAAAGTATTCCAGAAGCAAATACAGTAACGTCAGACGGCGTGCAGAACACGCGGTACAATCTGAACACACATCAGAAAGCTAGACAGTGCAGCCACAAAAAAAACTATGCGCAGTGGTAAAGTCCATGCAAAATTATTTTTATGGTCTATGTAGCATTTTTAGGGTCTGTTGGCAGCAGATGTGTAGTAAGAGAGTCTGCGGATACTTTATATCTGTCGTACCACTAGAGTTACAACTGAAAAACATATATAGAGGAAATGTTCAGAGCAGCAGTCCTACATTGACAAGGTGTTGATTTATTGTGTGAATTCCAGTCAGAGTAGAGTTTGTAAACGACACATGCAACAATTGATCTTGAATATAGTAGATCGTTTGTGCCAATTTGTGAGGCCGCGATTAAATGCAAGAATAATACATTTTCTTATCTAGTTTGCATTCCACCTTCTTTTGTCTCTTCTGTTCGATTATCCTAACTGTTCCATTGCCCGAACTGTTGATGCTGCTCACTGATGCTGTGCTTGGATGATGGCATGCTGTTGACCTGTGTTACTTGATGTCCTTCATTGACTTAGTCATTATTTTACCGATTTGATCTCTTCTGATGTTGATGACATGCCGTTCTGTCTGCAGCTCTGTGCAGTGCCTTGTGACCCTCGGGTGAAAGGCATTTAAGAAATGCAAATATTATTATTAAAAGCATTTGCAAAAATAATCGAAAATTATTGCTACACCCAGGATTAAAAACATGGATCGTGAACGTGAAAAATAATTTATTTGATAGATTGTTACATGCGTATTGTAAATGAAAGCAGGTAGGACTCAATAAACCAAGTAGGAAAATGTTTACAAGCTTGTGCTGCAATATTGTGCACACAGAAAGGTTTAAACCTGTTTGCTAAATACACAAATTCAAATTGATTTCCAACTAAAATGAGTACTGAGGTGGTAATCAAGACTTGTTTACAACCCTGAGCCGGTGCATAAAATCCCATTCCTCTGTTGGAGGTGAGTGTTCTCATAACACAACCATTGTTGATATTCCCTTATTGGGACTTACCTTACAGACCTTAAGAGACAATGAGGTGAAAACCTTCAAGAAGGAACTAAACTCATCTTTCCAATTGTGAACTGATTTATCTGTCAGTGAGCTACTTGTACCACACGCATATCATTTAAAACAACGGGCTAACGGCTTTCCAGATAATCAGTGGGGTAATGCACGCAAACGTAGGTTCGATGCACGAGTCATTGGTGCTTGCATTTGTATCGGCGCAGACGCAGGGTAACAACGAACAGTGCGGTTTGTGTGTGAAGCGGTGTGGCTCTATAGACAATGACGGTGAACGAACTGACCTTCAGGAGCTTGGCAATGAGCACGAGCGTGGGGAGTGTGTCCTCTCTCAGCTCTTGAGCTGCAATTTTAAATCAAAACATGGCGTCATTCGTTTTCATGCTCATAACGCCCCATAAATCCTGGGGGAAATATGATTATTGTTACGTCAGTCGCAGCACCATCGCCAATTTTGTGGCGATATGTTTTTCAATGAACGAATGTATCATGACCAGGCACGAAGTCACTTGTGAATATTTAATTAACAGCCACAGAGCAATTTTTTTTCTAAATAAATTTTTTCTCCAGTTCTGCAATCTGACCTCGGAGCCACCCGCATGATAATTTTTCATAGAGATCCTACCAGCACCAGAAACCAAGAATAAAAGTCGTCGCCCCTCCCCGC
>JAZEWT010000013.1:10096045-10106557 GCA_036362905.1 Mordacia mordax
AATGGCAACCTCCAGAGTTCTGGGTTGCCTTGAAGGTGCCATCCTTACTAATGATGGTCCAAAAGTTCTGTGTGTTGAAGAGCAGCAGGTGGAAGGGCAGGCGTGTGGTGGCGTGCGGTGCCATCTGCCTGGCCCAGCTCTGCTCCTCAAGTTTTCCGGGAAGTGAGATCCGGTGGTAAGAGCTCAGGTGCCTCAGCAGTTCCAGGGCCTGTGTTTTTTTTTTTCCCGGAGGGTGGTGGTGATGTCAAGGTTTGGTGGAGAAAAAGTGTGGGTGAAACATACAGGATTATCATTGATGGGCTTTTAAAAATAAAAACACCACATAATGCCATCCTATAGCTGTAAGAATCTATATAGATTACACGAGCTGATATTAATTCTACCAGCACAAAGAGATGATATGGGCTTCCAAATTGGTTACGAGCTCATAACTGTTGATTGTGAGATGAATATTATAACCACAGAGCAAATTGGCCGAAATGTTAATATGTTCATTTTTTCAAATACAAAGCAGTTTGTATTTGTTAATTATGATGGTGGGGTACTGTCATTAAAAAGATAAGTGCGGAAATCATCTCCTAAAAAATGGTATTGCACGAGGCATATTTTACGGAGGCAAGTAATTTTAAACCACCTAGATTACCACATAAGCCTAAGACTGGCAAATGGTAAGGAATTAATAATGAATATGATTCTTTTAACAAGGGACAGAGTTCTTTAAAAAAGGCAAATGACTGCTTCGAAATGAATGTCGTGCACATCACGCTCGTGTACCTGTTCCACGTTTACCAGCGTAATGTCAGAATCTGCGATCTGCATGGCCTTGAGCATCACTTCGATGCCCTCGTAGTCATACGGACTCAACTGTCACAGGCAAGAGGGGGAAAACAGACAAAGATTACATACGAGCAAGAATGTGACCTCAAGCTGCTACTAACCGACAGTGACACACAATTCTGTGCTATAAGGCTGAATGTTATACCAAAGCTATGAGCACAAACTGTTGTTATTGTGGAGTTTTCTAACACAGTAAAGTATTCTTATAGCATGTGAATACGTTTTAGTAGCCGAGAAATCTTGTGAAAACTTCTAATAAATAATAATAATTGCACTCTTAGAGCGCTTTTCACTCGAGGGTCACAAAGCGATGCACAGCTGTGGAGAGAACGGCATGTCAGCAACAACAACGACATATGAATGGCGTATCAACAACAATAATATTTCGTAGTTTTTTTTTAAGCATCGAAGAAGAAATGAGCAGAAGTGACTGGGTGGTGTAGGAGTCAGCACTGCTGAGATCCTGGTTTGAATCAGGGTATCAGCAGTTTATGGTCACGAATGATGAATGCTTACAAAAGCTGTTCTTTCAGGATAGCCGTGTTGAGCGCTCCTTGTGACCGACTCGGTTACAAGCACTCAGTCACAGAACACCTGAAGAAGCCTCCAACGTGGAAGGCGAAACGTCACACGTGAGAGAGGATCGCTCGCTTATCCCAAATGAAGAGCTTTGTTAAGCAATTATCATGCATCGTGCCATGAAAACCTACATCAGTATATTGGTCACCAACATTGCACCAAAAAACACTTAAAACAAGTGAGTTTTTTCACTTATTTCTAGCTTTAATAGTAATAATTTCATTTATAGAACACTTTTCACCTGAGGGTCACAAAGCACTTCACAAAGCTGTGGAGAGAATGGCACATTAACAACGAGATAAGAATGGCAATTCAGTAAAAAACTTTTCTTTCGATTATTTTTTTTACAAATCCGAGCCGTGGAGAGAACGGTATGTCAACATCAGGACAGCCAAACCGAAAGTCCAACAGTAGCCATAAATTATGGGACAAAAAAATATAAGCAATTAAAAAATAATAATTCTGCAACAGAGCTTGGCAATGAGCGCTCGAGCAGGTACAGGTCAGATGAGAGCCATTATTCCGGCACAACAACACTGAGCCGCATCAACAGCCCTAGCCGCAGAAGGGAATAAATGTTCCCGAGCAGGAAAAGGTCCGGAAGACAGTAATCATTCCGGCACGACAACACTGAGCCACATCAATAGTCCTAGCCGGAGGACTTGAAAGCCTTACGGAACAAGTGAGTCTTGAGACTACATGCCTTTTGCAGCTTTGCCATCAACTTAAGCACAAAGTCATCTGGTGTGGAGAGGATGGGGATGACGGCAAAAGCCTTTCCAACACGCCGGGCCTGCTCAGCCTTCCTTCTCTCCTCCTCGGCCACGTCACCACCTTCGACACCATTTTGCAGTAACGAAGCGCCTGGGACGAGGTCGCTCGACTGGCACGGCGGCACAGGTGACGGCATCAGCAGCGTCCCGATGTATCGCTGCAGTGCAGTGTCACTGTCCAAGTCGTACTCGCTGAAACACAAGCGGCACACCCGGCTCTCAATGCAACTCGACGTTCTTTATCTAGACACTTGATGCAATTGCGATTCGTGGTCTTTTATAAGGGACGTATGAGAAACTTGCCATATGATACACATATAAGTTATTACGTTACAATTATTTATTTAAAATATATGGGCGATGTGTTGTGCGCAGTGCATAGTACGGGCTGCGTAATGCCTTTTGTAGTGCCCATTGTTATGTGGAGTGTGACATCCTGACTTGTGAGGGGTGCACAGTGTAGAGTGTGATAGCGTGTGGCGGATCGTACTTTGCGCAGTGTGCGACGTTTGCATTGTTCTGGGTCAGTATGTGGTGTGTTATGCACAGTGTAGCATGTGGTGGGTTAAACACTGCGACGTGTGCTATGTATACAGCTTGCATGGCTATTGTGCTGTGTGGGCATCTCGCACGATTTATGGAGCGTGTGATGTGTTGTGCACTATGTAGCACGCAGTATGTCATATACAGAGTGTAGTCCCAAGTGTACCTGCAGTACTGCAAAAGGAGATCGGAGTCCAGGTTTGGGGAGCTCACCAAAGCTGAAATTAGGTTGCTCTTGGTAGCATGAGGCATGCAGAACACGGAGTGGAATGGCACCTGTTCATATCAAATTTAAATTTAATAACAATATTCCTTTCTTTAAAGATTTCTTCAAGGTCTACCATGGAGTTAATTTGGCAGATTTGCTTTTCCTTAAGAGCCCTTCATGAGATGACTGCTGGATCAAGGCACCCACAATCTATAACAGCTTCCCCATGCACCTTCGAGAACTACCATAACCTTGACCTTCAAACAACACTTATTCCTTCAAGCATGCCACACTGAGTTCAACTCCATACTTCCGTATCCGTGTCTCATCCTTGATTAGGCAGGGAACGTGCGTGTGCTATGAATTGTATTCTTATCGGTTCGTATTGAATGCACTAGATCAATATTATCCCAAGAAGCTCCCAGCGTGTACAGTGAATTGCTGGTCATCACCCAGAACAACGCTCATTGCAATCGGCAAACACAGTGGAAATACACATAGCACGACCGTGGAATCCCTGTCCAGGAGAGATGTGAGTGGTGTGTGCTGTCTCAGTGTGAAGCCTGTACCCCCAGTCGGGTGAGTTGAATTCCCCACTGTGCATCGGTGAAGAGCTCTGCGAAGCGTTTGGCTTGGCCAGGGCTGCCATGCACCTCTGCCAACCACCCGCCAACAACTGCCATTGACTGCATCGCAAAACAGTATCGGGAAGGCATCTTCAATATCATCAACATCTTATAATAATAATTGTACTTCTAGAGTGCTTTTCACCCAAGGACCACAAAGCGCTACACAGAACTGTGGAGAGAACGGCATATCAGCAACAACGACATATATGAATAGCAAATCAACAATAACGTTTTTAAAAATCCATTTCAAAGGGTATGAAGGGTAATAGTAATTATGTCCTTATCGCTCCTGCCTCCTCAGACCGAGAAGGCATTTAAAGATATAAGCTCCCCAGATTCACACACATGCAATTTTATGCGTGTATCATGACCCTCCTAAGTGAATATTAATCGGTGAATACATGCATCGTGACACAACCAGTAGGCATGTAACAATGTACTCCTTGTCACTCCATGAACTTTCATGATTTGTGGTCTTGTTTTGTCTAAAGAATCAATTCTTTCCGAAAGACTAACCAGCAGGCATGAAACAATTCACTTAAGATCGCACTCTTTAAGATCCTCCATGAACTCTTGCTTTCCCACCTTTCACTTTCATCTCACTGTGCCCCTTCATAAACTCTCTGCTACAGCAGCCAATACCCATCAAAGCCCCAAGGTAACCTTTGCACAGTGAGTGGTGCCTCATTTCTCCTCTGCTACCCCTATAATCCATAACTCTTTCCCCCTTAGCCATTTGTGTTATCAACTCCCAGCCATGCTTTAAGTCTAAGCTAGAGGCTTTCTATATTCTGTCGACTATGGACTGCCTTTCCCTACAAAATAAACACGATAAACACTGTTTTTTCTGTACAGAGTCTTCATATGCGGTTGCATATCGACGCCATCTAAATCCAAATTGTATTGTATCGCGACAAAGTTGCACTGCAGAAAAAAGGACAGTTAGGTGCCGACATGTACCAGGATGCGGGGGTAGTTATGCTTGGCATTCTTGACAAGACTCCACAATTTCTCGAAGGCGATGTCGGGATGCAGCATGAGGCAGTAGCTCAGAGCCAGGCTCCTGTCCACAGTACGAGAGTTCATCACCTGGCAGGGGCGGTACATGGGCAGCAAGAGGGAAAGAAATGAGCAGTGGTGAAGGATGATGCATTATCATTCAGTGTTTTAAAGTAGCAAAGTTTTTCAAACTCCAGTGCTCATGACCCACTACGGCCAACCACCTTTGAATGTTTACCAGTCTTTTTTACTCACTTGAATATAAATGAAGGCGTTAGTTCCAGCACACCTCGGGTGAAAATTGCTTGAGAAGGGCAATTATTATTATTATGTTATTATATGATTATTGATGAACAGAAGTTCTATGACGTGTTGAAAGAGCATCCTAATCAGCACGTTATACATCTTCTGGGACAGACCCAGAAGCTCTCCAGAAAATTGTAAAAAGTGCATCACGCGTGACAAACACAAGTTCGCTCCACTTTTTCAAATACAAATTTTTGCTAAAACTTCAAAATATTCAGTGAACTAAAGTGTAGCTCAAGATATAAGACTGTACATATATTAAAAACAACAAATGTAAAAGTAAGCCGTGGATGGAAAAATATGCCTGGTTCAACGAAACAGTTACAAACATGAAAACCAAATAAATCCCGCTGTAAATGAAAGGTTTCAACGATCCTTTAATAGCCTTAAATCCCACCAAAATCCTACAAGGAAGCACCCCAAATCCATCATAAGTCTGTAAAAAGAACACGGATGATAACAACTAACCTTGTGTACAAGAGCCAAAGCAACCGGCTTGGTGACATCCATCACCGTGTTGTTTAACATGAGGAGTAGAGACTTCTGTTGGTCATACCACATCTGACCGTGCAGCTACAAACAACAAAGGAGAAAATAAAAGTTATAATTCAAAAAAGGCACAGTTAAAAGGGAGATACTTTGCAGGAAACATTTTACTGAATGCTAAATGCAGTGACCTTGTATGCCCAGTGGTTGGTGTAACGTGATATTAATACAACTTGTGTTTTTATCCTTCATTATATTTATATCGTGCGATTAAATTATGTCATGAGATTCTGAATGTGTGGATATCACATTCTCACATGGGCAGTTACAACAGTCTGCAACAGCATTGCTCTGTGGCAGGGTGGGTGGCAAAGTGCTGCCCTGAACAGTGTGGACTAGAGGTCATCTGAAGGGACCTCAGCAGTGGCTTTAACTGTGGGCCATTCTTTGGAATCAAGGCTTGCAATGCATTGGATACTTAGGCCAACGAAATGGCAGCAATAGCACAACGAGGATAACTTAACATTGCAGCTATATTAACTTATAACAAGGAAATCAATTATCGCCAGATCCGACACTCCATGTACTCTGCCCGCGTTTGCCTCAACCGAAAGAAAGCACCGCGCCTACCCTGACGGCGACCGTTTTGCTGACGATGTTGGCGAAGATGTGCTGGTGGCACACGGAGTAGAAGTGCAACACGGTGGAGAGGGTAAGCTGCAGCTGGCTAGCCTCGCGTAGGCTATGCAGCAGGGCCATGAGCGGTGTGTACACTTGCATCATCTCGCTCGTTTCTGTACCGGACTCGCTCGTTTCTGCAACGGGTTTCCGCGGTGACCCTGCGGTGCCACCATGAACGGGAACGCAAGCGTGAGCGACACGAAGGCTTGCCTCCTATTGGAATGTCTATCAGTATTGAAAATATAGCTTTATTAATGTGGCGGTGGCTTAATAGGAAGAGATATGGTTTATGCTGGTAGACTGTACTACCAATTTACAAGACATTGGCAAGTTCTCTTTGACAGTGGAGGTTATTTGCTTGCAAGCAAACATGCATTATTCCCTTTGCTTTTACCGTGTTGGTATTTTGTTTGGTAGTCAGGTAAAAATTATTTTACTAGGGGGCAGTACGAGGCCCTCATCCAGCAGTGGATTGACAAAGTGCTGTACAAACCTGCAGATCTCAGGGCAAGAGCCGTGCAATCCAGAGGAAACCGTTTTCCTGTAATGTTGCGAGAACACAAGCCACAGGAGTAGTCATTAATAGATGACAAGCGAAAAGACAGCACACAGTGGTTTGTCATTTGCAGGTTAATATATTAATGTATAACTATTTAAGGCTGACAATGTAAATTATATTTCAGTTTGGTAGCAGGCAGAAGTACGACCGCCAGGCTTTATTTGTAAATCATTAGTACATGATGCAGGTTTTCAAGGCTTGATGTAAGAGAATTGCTCTCAAAAGCTGTTGTTCTTTCGGGACAGTTGTGTTGAGTGTTCGTCCTCTTTCCTTAGCAATCTGTTGCATCCATGACAATGTCTCCATCAGAGGCAATACGTCATGGAGGAGGAATGCTCAACATCGCTATCCTGAAAGAACAGCTCTTAAAAGAAATTCCCAAATCATTATTAAAACACAAAATCCGCAAAGATCCACGCAGTGAGGCTGGCATTGCGTCTAGGCCATCGGCACTGACCACGTTTGCGAGGGCCGACCAGAGCAGTGAGCTCGTAGACAACCGGCAGGGTCTGCAGGAGATCAAGCACAATGCCGTCCTCACGAAAGTGCTCTTCGAACGTCCATTCCTGGTACGGGTCCTTGTCCGCACCAGCCGAGTCCTGCCACATGCACGCACGTTGGAGTAGCCCATTGATTTAAGAATAGCAGATCCAGTGTTATGCAATGTATGGCTATTTGCTAAAGGCCTCTGCACATCATGTCCGTCACGGGGATTGTTTGATCACGATTCAGCAAGCTGGTCAGTGCAGGATGGCGAAGGGGGACCTGTGATCGCTACAGATTGCCTTTAACAATGACGTTAGTCATGGCTGGAAAATGAATCCAAGTGATACACTTCAAAGAAGCAGCAGCCAAGTTTACAGACATTGACTCGCAAGTTTGAGATGCTGCACTACTAGACTGAACACTGATAAACAGTGTTATTGTCGCTGATTTTCCATTCTTATGTTGTTGTTGTTGACATGCTGCTCTCTCCGCAGCTGTGCAGCGCTTTGTGACATTCGAGTGAAAGGCGCTCTATAAATGTAATTATTATTATAACATGCATCCGCTTAATACTGCACAGGATAGCAAGGGGACCAGAGCCTATCTCAGCCGACAGAGGGCGCAAGGTGGGGGAATACCCAGGATGTGACGCCAGTACATCGCAGGGCACAATTTTGTGGGCAATTTACGTCAGCAACAGCATACCTTTGGACGGTGGGAGGAAACAGGGGTACCCCGTGAAAACCCATGCAGACACGGGGAGAACATGCAAACTCCACACAGAAAGGCACAAAAAGCCAGGAATCGAAGACGGGGCATTTTTGTTGTAAGGCAGCGATACTCACTGCGCCACCGTGCCACTCTTAGTGTGATAACATGCATACCCATATTTTCGGTGAGGCTTGCTTTGTTTAGGTACTGATGAGCAGAATGGCACCATCAATGCTCGACACCTGAGGACGCTGCTTTATCACATAGCATTACCCACATTTGATCCCATAATCTCAGTGCAGTGATCGCTGCACAGCGAGGCATCAGGCTACCTCAAAATTCCTCCATTAAATTTAACAGACATTTGAACGTTGATGAATGTACTTCATATGAAAAGGACTGAAGAGGAAAGTGTTGGTGAAACCTTGGCCACAAAGCCGTAGTCTTCAGTCTGGCACTGCTCGTAAATGGCCAGGGCGATGCGTGTGTTCTTGCTCAACTCCAGACAATCAAGCAGAATGTCTATGGTTTCACAAGGCAGGAAATAGGGGTATAATGATGAATTAATTACAGCAAACATTTGTATTAGGTCTAAATACAATGGCATCTCAAGCTCCTTACATTGGAAGGAGACTCTTCTTCGAACATGAATAATTTACTACTATGTGTGCAATATACTCAAATAAAATGCAAAATACTCCACCTAAAACTTGTAATCAACATCAATGAATCATTATGACGTCCTTTTCCACAACACATGCTTTTTTAACATCGCTGCTGCAACTGGTCCAATCGAGCATCCACGGTTACAACATTTTCTGAGACTGGGACGCACTGGGGTGGCAGTATATGGTGGCGAACTGGCAGAACGCGTGCATTTCGGAGAGCAGGTTGAGGGTGGGTGGCATCTCCATGTGCTCGTCGTTCTCCAGCATCTCGTACAGCTGCTGCACCACCCAGAACGCCAGCTCGGCCGACGCGTGAGGGCTCAGGATGCCGTCGAGCTCCTCCCTGAGCAGCGGGCGCAAACAAAACGGCGTCGCATGAGATCACGCGGGATGCGATAAGCAGGGGGTGAGACTGAATACTGACTTGGATGGGTGTGTACCATGTGTAAAAACAGGTTATTATAGATTACCAAGGGGTTACATGACAGGCAGTGCACCAACATATATTGTTATACAGTACTTATATGCTCCAATGACCATTTCCAACCTTGACTAACATCGGTGGTGAACACGATCTAATCTGGCAATGAGTCTCGCTCCTTGAGCAACCTGCAGTCACTTTACCTGTATTATAAAATATGATTTTAAAAAAACCTCAAGGACCTGGACAGCGCAGGAGGTAACTCATCCAGCAGTGCATTAGTAAAACGTGTACGGCTAACAGAGCGTGCATTTACACGAGTACAGTCAGCGAGTCAACGATGCTGCTTTCTATTCCTCTACATTCTCACCTGCAGATGTCGATGGCCCTTTGAACTTTTCCAGCAGACAGCGCGTGTCCAGCGAGCTCGCGAGCCAGGTCATATCGCCCGGCTCCGAGCAGCGCGGCCAGCTCCTGCAGCTCGACAATGCTCTGAGGCCAGCGCTCGGGCCCATCGCCACCCTCGCCCCCTTCGCTGACGCTGCTGCAGCTCACCCTGCGTCGCTGGGCCGCACACTATGCAGAGTGATGAAATTACATATCTAATGACTGCGTGCGCTTAACAAAGAGAGGCAGAATCATTGCTTTGAAAAGATGCTGTCTCGGGACATCATTACATCGTTACAAAAACAGGCAAAGCACTTATTCTGCAATGCCATCAGCGCCCGAGATATCGGGCGCATGTGAGTGATTGAATAGGTGATCACTATGCATGCCAAGTTATTATACCCTGCTGTAAGGCTACGGAGTGGGCAGAAGGCAGTGCTGAAAAAATCCATTATTATACTGCAACTTATATGCTCCCATGTCTATGCATCATGCTCTCATTAACCCGTGTTAACATCATGGTGAAGTATGATCAAATACTCGGTTTCAAGAAAGTTATACAAATATGGGCACACACCTACCAGACGATCATTTAAAATTTTAAAAATTCGGGGAAGTGCAGTAGAAAGCGGCAACTCTCCTAAATAGCACGGTGTTGGCAGGCCCTCATCCAGCCGTGGATAAAAAAAAATGGTTGAACATGTACACGGCTCAGCGGGGCGAGTGCGTGCACACGAGGCAGTGAAACCTGCAGGGCCTGCGGGCCGGGGCTGGCACCGTCGCTGGAGCGGTGGTTACGCTCATCGGCGAACGCGGCCGAGAGATGTGTCACAAGGGCAGAGCGCCCCGCGCTGCACTCGTGCTCCTCGCACGACAGGTAAATCCCGAACTTGTGCTGCGGTCGCACGTACAACAATTTTTTTTAACAATCTGTACAGAGAATATAATGGACGATTATCTTCTGAATGCTAAACTACATGGCAAACTTTGACAGCTTCTGGCACGTCATTTTTTTTACATAAAAGATGTTTCTTTGCGCATTTCCACGGCACAAAGTATTTAATTTTCAAATACATTGTTTTGGCAGCAGATGAACTGAAACTGCATTAAACTGCATGACACAATATGCACACGGGACCCCACAAACATTGTGCAGAAGCATCTCATTATCTGAAACCGCTTAATCCTATATAGGGTCACGGTGAGCCGGAGCCTATCCCGGAAACACAGGGCGTAAGG
>JAZEWT010000013.1:10106595-10151325 GCA_036362905.1 Mordacia mordax
GCCGCACCCCTTCAAACCCACCTGCAGTTTATAAATGGAGTGGAAAGTGTTTAATCTCATGTTGAGCTCTTGCAGATCGAAAACATTTTCTGCAGAAGAAAAAAATACCACATTTAGTACACACACAACACTCAACGCATTTTTAGGCTCCCTCTACAAGCATTGACTGGTGCATGTAACAATTGATTACTTTGGGCTCATTACTAGTGATTGGAAAATACATTTGGGCTAAAGGAAAGAACGAGGCAACAAAGACAGAACATGACACAAACAATACAAACACGGCAGTGCAAAGAAGACCAAAGAAATAGCTTTGTGAAAATGCATAAAATCTCAGGTAGGGGGGTTTAGTTAATTACATTTCAAAGACATGCCGTCTAGGTTAATTGTCCAGACTATATTGCTCCGAGTGCCCTGACGCATTGTAACGGGCTTACCCCTCCCCGAAGGGCAACCTTTAAAAAGAGCCACATAGCTCAATGGCTCCTTCCAACTTAAATAAAAATGTATTGGCTAACATAACTAGCATTTACCAGGACAATGTCGGCATAATGATTGCTTCGAAATGCTGCTCTCGGGACAGCCGCGTCAATGGCTCTATCTCCTCGCGACGTTTCGCCTCACACGTTAGAGGCGTCCTCTAGAGGCAGCCTCTAACGTATGAGGCGAAACGTCGCGAGGAGAGGAGAGAGAGCCATCGACGCAGCTGTCCCGAGAGAGCAGCTTTTCGAAGCAATCATCATGCATCGAGCCGTGAAAACCTACATCATTACAATGTCGGCAAAATTAAAATGGTAATTGTGCACGCACCTGTATGTGAAATAAGAAACTTGAGAACTGGGATGCAATGCTGAGTTAGCATCTTCAGATTAACCTTTCCCTTAATGAGAAAACACACAGTATGGAAAACAGTTAGGATTGCACTCACAGATATCCAATTGGTTTGGTCCAGAACTACAACACAGCTGACATATATGACTCTAAACCAGTGTTTTCTTTTATGAAAGCACACATTAAATCATATGTAGGATAATTACACCATTTATCCATGACAGCATCATCCCATCTCTTGGCATCTTTCAGGATGGTCCTGTATTGCCGTATTTGACAAAGTCAATTAATAAGGGTTTGGGTTCATCTGCCAGGAAAGCGGAGTACTCGGAGAAAACTCACCACGGATACAAGGTGGGGAGACTCAAACATTCACAGATAATCACAAATCCAATCACGCCCTACTAGCTGCTGACCACTTTGCAGCACAAACCCAAACACCCATGTCATCACTGTGAAGCAGATGCCTCGAGTTTGATTCGGCCATGGCTACCATCAGTTATATTTGAACTCACCTGGGCATCTCCGTAATCAAACTCACACTGAACCGTGTGATGAAGTCTAGTCAAACAAATGCCTTTCACCCCCAATGGCAGAATAAGGCATTCATCCAGCAGTGGTTTGACATTGGACTATGATCATCGTGAATCACGTGTGGCACCTCCTGGGTCCGGTTGAAGGGGCTCTGCAACTCGAGCTCAACTCTTTGCAAAAGCCGGTGCCCAGTCACCAGCGCATCTTCCAGAGGCAGAGATCGTAGCAGCTCCATGCATTCCTCCATCTGCCGATGAAGGGCAGAGAAAAAACAGTCAACGTGGCTATCCCGAAAGAACAGCTATTGAGAGCAATTCTCATACATCGAGCTGTGAAAACCTACATGAATACATTGTTATAGTAGTAACCTCGTATGTTCTGCATGAATAGTACTGCACAATAGCAAACTGTATCGTATCATTGTATTGATTTTCACACCTACTCCCCCACAGCATTTTATAGGTTTCATATCTGAAATGTAACCGCGACTAATAATTTCCACAAATTATAGATAGCCAAGTGGCACATGGTCTGTAAAGGGAAGAATAATTTTAATCGATCAATCAATTAATTATTGCATGCCTTGCTTTTGAGTAGTCTGTGCACCTGATTCGTGCCATAAAAATCTTACCCGGTCTGTGGCGAGCAGTTGATGGGCACGACGAAGGTACGTCTGTCCTAAGGGCAGCATGTAAGCTTTAGCCACCTTGAGGGCATCTTCGAATGACAAGGGCAAGTCTTGTCGCAGTATGCATCGCACCAGCATCTGGAAAAGGAATCACCAGGTGTTTCGTTGTGCTAAAAAAAACCACACTCGCAATTACATTTTATTGAGTTCTTTTCTCTTTGAGATGTATTTCATCATTGTTTTCTTTTGTAACCTAATACTCATCTCCTTTTGCAAAAACATTTGCTTGAGATTCAAAACGTGATCAACTTATGACATCTTTGTTGTACAATATTGAGTCAAACTTTACCTGAACATATAGGTTACTAGCTCTGTTCGTTGTTCATCTAAAAAACCCCGAACTTATACGAGTTCATGTATATTAATTAGATCAATATTATTTCATTCATTTTAATCGCAGTTTTGTAACTGAACTATGAATAAACGTGCATATTTGATGTTGAGAAGTACTCTTGGATTTTAAACGATGGTTGAAAGCGTTTATGCAAAAGGTCTGTTCTTTTCTGCTATTAATAATAATAATTGCATTTAACGAGCGCTTTTCATCCGAGGGTCACAAAGCGCTGCACAGGGCTGCGGAGAGAACGGCACGCCAACAACGACGGAGATCGTTAAAACAGCAACATTGTTTTTGGAGTTTTCACTTTTTACAACTGACTATAAATTGATCAAAGGGTTATCTTAACTATCCAGACACACACCAGAGCAAATTTGACTATATACTCATTCCTTCCATACTAATAAGTGTTTACTATTATAGACAACCTCACGTTGATGAGTTACATAATCTACACACAAAGTATGCATAATATCCAAACATAATAAAGGGAGCAGCAGAAAGAGAGAAAATGGGATTAACGCACATCAGCTTGTTTGTCATTGGAAAGGTTGAAATTGCGAATGCCATATCTGCGCAAAAGCATCTTCATCTCCATCATCCGGTAGCTGTCCTGCAGGAGTTTTACCCTGTGAGATGAACAGGCAACAAACAGCAACAGAAGGTGGAAATATGAAGTTCCCATGTGAGATCTAAGTGCTGAAAGTTTCCTGACCATGCCTACAAAATAATAATAATAATATATAATGCATATTGATCTTCTCTGATGATGTTGTTGATGTACTGTTCTCTCCACAACTCTGTGCAGCACTTTGTGATCCTTTGGTGAAAAGCACTCTATAAGTGCAATTATTCTTATTATTATATGGATTTTTATACCACTACCTCCAGAGCACAATCTATGCTGGCAGGGTGAATCTTTAAATTAAATATTACATAATTAGCGTTTTATTTGGTATTAATCTGAGAACATAAATGCATTTCAGGGATATGAAGATACCAAGTCTATGGCATAGGGGGTAAGGGGGGTTCCCAAGGAAATACATGGAGCTTAAGGGGTGGTACATACTTGGGATGGTCCTTTTGCATGTGTTTCTGCACCAGCTGCTGCACTGCCTGACTCCAGGGCACCACCGCCTTGTACATGATCTGCAGCACTGCGTCGAAGATCAGCTGGACACACAAAGCAAAAGTCACACAATAACAGTGGTAAAATAACGTTATCATCATCAGCTATTCAATATTCCCCAAGGATCGTAAATATTATCATGATGGAGGGGTTTGAGTGTTCTATTGAAACCTATAGCTGTCAACTGGAGTCTCACACTCCAAGGGCCTCCCTTGACGAACAGCTCTCGGTGGAGGCTCCTGACAAATAACAAAGCCGTTCTGACTAAAGGAGGTTGGTGTCAGGACGGGCATTCGGCCGTGAAATTATGCTCCAATATTTCCACCTTTGGGGGGCAATCGGCCAACCTTGGTCAACCTGGTTAGCGATCGTTAAACCGGCAACATCAACCGTCATATATCTGCTGCTGAATAAAGGTCACCTAAAATTGTCACAATAATAATATTTGCACTTCTAGAGCGCTATTCACCAGAGGGTTACAAAGCGCTACAGAGCTGTGGAGAGAATGGCATGTGAAAAACAACAACATCTGCACCGCATATCAACATCTTTTTTTTCAATCAATACTCGTTCTCTAAACCAGCTGGTCTCATCACTCTATTTTTATGAATAGGTTTAGAAAAGAAAAAAAATATAAGCTCTTATATTGTGGAACAGTATATACATTGTGGCATTATCATTTGCTGGCATTACCACATTTTTCAATTAAAATGTTACATTCTTGAACAGTCCAGTAACAGCATTTATGACAGCAATTACATAACTGCAGACAATGCAGACTGTACTTAATGAACCGTGGAATTACATGCTGCTCAACAAAAAGTAAAGTTATACTTTTTGTGTAAGTACTGCTTTATATAGTTGCAAGTACATATAATGATATGGTACACGATTGTAAAGTGCATTGTAGAAATCGTTATGAAAAAATAAACACGTCTCAGAACCGGCTACACAACCTAATTGGACATTTCAGTGACCACATGCTCGTTAATAGCCACAAGGCATGCACACAAATGCCACTGTGTTTTAGTAATAACACAAACGACATTGCACTTATTTGTGGCAACGGCCAACACTAGAGGTGACAAAATAAGTAAAAAAGAGCAGGTGAAGCAATACTGTGTATCATATCTATCTGATATCTCGTTAATAATTTGCATCATCATATGCTTTATTACAATGACTAAGCGAACCGAGGTAGACCAAGTGTTTGACACGACAACTCTTTGCCGTAACTTGCACACAAATGCGAGGGGGGGGGGCACCCTAGCAGATACCCACGTCCATGTCAGACATGCAGGCCACCACGGCCATCGCCTTGGCCTCCCATGCGGTCTCGAACAGTGACATGGAGCGGCTGCTGCAGCGCTCGAGCAGGTCCTGCCAGGGGCAGACACAGGCATCACAGTCCTGTCACAACTCAACAGAGCCTGACCGACCCTGCTGTACAAAGGATAGATATGATTTACAGTCATTATGTTTGTCCGCTCATCTATTTGAGGTTACAAAGCAGTGTTAGTTGCTATTCCAGAGATGGTGGTGTCTTCGGTCTGTGCTTGTAAGGAACAGGCAATAGAGCTTTCATTTTAATGTTTATTATCTCATCTCATTTAATTGTCGGAACCGCTTAATCCTGTACAGGGTCACGGTGAGCCGGAGCCTATACAAGCAGACACAGGGCGCAAGGCGGAGATACACCCACAATGGGACGCCAGTCCATCAGCGGGCACTGAGGGTAATTTAGTCTGCAAGCCAATTAATCTATGCAGCAGCATGTTTTTTGGACTATGGGAGGAAACCGGAGTGCCCGGCGAAAACCCACGCGGACACGGGGAGAATATACAAACCACACAGAAAGGCACCCGAGCCGAGATTCGAACTCGGGAGCTTTTTGCTGTGAGGCAACAGCGCTACCCACTGGGCCACCGTGCCGCCCAATGTTTATCATAAACAGTAAAATCATACTCGGGGGGTGTGATACAGTATTAACAGATTTTGGTGAGCCTTTCCAGAAAAAAATACAAATCCCAGAGAGGTTTGAACTCAGCCCACATGAAAAATCTGCCTGCAGGGGTTACTAACATGCAAGTGTGTATGGACACATTAATCCACTGGCGACATGCATGTTTCAGGAGTAAGTTTAACGATGCACCGTTACAGCCCTATAGCCTCACTAAACACCTAGCTAAAAAGCACCCCCAGTACATCATGGGATCAGTAACACCTAAGCCAAAAAGGACACACAGACACATTGCCCAAAGTATGTTTATTGAAGAAACAATCAATTTACGCACCATAAGCGTGTGTAATGATGTACAGCTACAGCCCTGCAGATTCCGCAACGCCCAGGTGCACCACCAGCCCCACCAGGCTAAGCCTACCTTGACGTAGTGTACGAGCAAACTCTCGTATGCCAGGCCGCGCTCCAGCAGGTAGGGCCGCACGACGCGCTCCAACGTAGGCGCCACGAGTTGGGGCGCCGCCACACGGTCGAGCATGCGGAACGCAATTGTCGTGCGCGTCTCCTACAGGCAGGGATCACGCGGCGATGTTTACGGACAAATACCACGTGAAAATAACGAGGAACAAAAATCTTGCGAACACATGCAAATAGTAATTTTGAATCGTCTGTCTAAGGTGTTAGGCCACCTTACAAACAATTTGGGTGAATTGTCCAGTGCTGCCATTCTCAACCAGTAGGTCACGACCCATCAGAGGGCTAGGAGCACCACCTAGTGATTCGTAGAGACCATACCCAGCAGGCCAAGCAGGCCCTTGAGGTGCAAAAGGGGGAGAACCCTTGCTCCAAGGTAAGTGTCCAATGGTAATGTACCTTTACATCAAAGTTTGATTTCACATTGCATTATCTTTAAGACATTTAGCCCAGTGGTTAGCGCTGACACCTCACAGCAAGAAGGTCCCGGGTTCGAATCTCTCGGCTCGGGTGCCTTTCTGTGTGGAGTTTGCATGCTCTCCCTGTGTCCGCGTGGGTTTTCGCCGGGTACTCCGGTTTCCTCCCACAGTCCAAAAGCATGCTCCTGGATAGGTTGATTGGCTCGCAGACTAAAATTGTCCCGCAATGCCCGGCGATGGACTGGCGTCCCGTCGTCGGGTGTATTCCTGCCTTACGCCCTGTGTTTCCGGGATAGGCTCCGGCTCACCGTGACCCTATATAGGATTAAGCGGTTTCAGATAATGAGATGAGACATTTATTGTGACACCTCGTTACAGACAAATTGACTTGCAGGCAAAGGTAATGCATTCAACATAGGCAGCAAATCATTAAAAAGTCCAAAACCAATCTGTGCAGGCCTTTGGGTGTGCTCTCCTACGCATGGGCAAGCTGTTGCATGACCGAGGTGACATGTCACATGACACCAGACATTCACCGCTGGGTCACTAGTCATAAATATACCCGATTTTCACTCACTAGTTTAAGACAACGTTGTGGCAAGTAGGTTATGATTAAACAGGCTCACGAAGCAAAAGTTGCGACTCTCACTTTCTCGAAGTTGGAGAGAGAAAGAGGGCAGCCGAATTTGCGGTACAGAGTGAGCAGCTCCTGGATGCTGTGAACCAGACCCTGCAGCTGCTGTACTTCCTTGCACTCAAACTCACTCTGAGCAGCAAAAAAACAACAACGCGAGGACTCAACCTAGTGAGGGCCAGGACATTTCAGAATGTTATAAAGCATTTATGATGCCTGCTCACACATATACTCTAAAACACATATTAACCATACACTCATTACCAAACACACAAAGATAGTCATACACTAAAACCAGATTCATACAGCATTCACATACAAAAAAAGGTGGCATGCCTGAGACAAGATGACATGGGCAGACAGAGGGTCCAGTTGCATTGGTGCTGCACCAGCTGTGAAGAAAACTTTTGCAATTTCGAGTCCATTTTCTGGCCAATGTTGCTAACAGAAAACAACAATCAAAGCCAAAGCTTTTCAAATGATTACAATGTACAACACACAAGTAAATCCATTAGTGTAAAATAAAATACAAAATATACCATCGAAGTTCTGTAAAACACTATAGCATTTTCATTACTAAAAAGACTCCAGCCATAATGCACAAAACGCTACACCATTTAAGTTAATAACCAGTCAATTTAGGCAATTATATTTTCCTCGTGAAGATAGCAGATAATTACGAATGAGGTAAATGGTTATGCTTTGTAATAATAAGTAATTACTGGCCAACACTGCTCTTTCCAGACAGGAGACTGATTAAGTGCTGCTCCTGATAGCTGCTTAAAATCTATTTAATCAAGCTGGCTGTTGTCTTAATGCTGTGTTGCGTACCTTCTCTGTCAGCTCCAGGCAGCGAGCCCTCTGATCCAGCCACTTTGCCAGGATTTTCTGAGCATCAAATGACATGTCAACTCAGTTTAACGTGATACTACATACTCGGTAATGCCAAAAAAATCTAGCAATATAAAAATGTACCCAATTAGCATTAGTGAGATGGACCTAGTGACATTGGAGAGCCAGATTCTATTTATTAAGCCATTTCATTTGACATGCTTGGTGGAACTAGAATGAAGAAGGAGGTTCGTAAACAAATTATGATAGGAAAGAAGCCAAGAGGCAGAAAAAACAATGATGACTTGAAGGTATAGTGGGGGGGGGGGGGTGTTCTGTACAATTAAGATGTTTCAAGAGTCTGACACGATGGAGAAAATTTGGGCTCAAGATCTGTCTCTGGACAGTTTAATAAACAAAGTACTCACATGTATCCTGGTCAACTCAGCTAAAAAACTTTTATTTCAAGTAATGTGCTAATCGAAGACACGTTGTACAAACACCTATGATGTGAGATCATAACACCAACAAGAAAAACTGAAGCTTTCAAACTTGAATACAGAAAGACAAATGATGCATGAGTGAACGTAGGTCCTCTTGTAAGTGTAAATTATACAAATATATCTCAAAACCCCACAGTGAGCATTCTACTTTTCCACTCCCCTCCACCTGCATAAAATGAACTTACCTGTCCACCAGGAATGCGCCTACACACACAGGGCACCAGCAAGGTGGCGAGCCAAGGCAGCAGGTTGCTTGATGGCATCACACGGGGCACTGCCGCCAGCAGAAGCTTTAGCCGAGAGCAATCGAGCTCCTTCTCAAACTCCACCTGATTAGTCGACAGAAAGATGGACAAACAGACAGACAGACATATTGAGTGAAGGATAAACAGAGGTGGACAGGCAGGCAGGCATGCATGCATGCAGCAAGTCAGCAATCCATATAGGGAGGCAGACAGCTGCAAAGACAGACAGACGCACCACTCGTAAAGGCTTCCATGTGATCTGAGTTACTCACCAATAATTCTTAAACAGAAATTTGTACGAGACAAATGTTACAGGATGTCATCTGATAGGCCATTATGATCACCATCAGCCACGATCAGTCCACTGCTGGATGGATTTCAAGTCATCATCCACCTTCCGGTACTGAGATAACAATCCATATAGGACCTCTATGAGTCAATTCCTATACTTCATGTTGCTGTATATGACTGTATGGTGTTGCCTATTTTAGCTGCCATTCCATTGTTAGCCTCAAACACAGGCCATCATCACTTTGAAGCAACATATCCTACACAAACCCACTTACTTTTTTAAAGAGTCAATATGATGCGTCTAGCCTGTATATGTTACATAATCCAAGCAGTCATCTTTCTGTCTGAGTGCAATTCTGGTAGGGCCTAAAAATGGATATGGAAGTGGACCCTACACACATATCATGACAGTTATGGTGTATAGACCGGTCCAACGGTTCTATTTTATTAATAAATCATACTACTATGATGATGGGTTTGCATGAGAGGTAACCAAACTGATGCTAGTATGCAGGCTATATTGCACTTTATGGGATAGCATAAACTGTGCAAACATTAGACAATACAATTTCCCACAGTTTAAAAATAACAAATCAATTATTGAACAGAACCAAGATCCTAAAATTGTGGTAGTTTAATGGCTCGCGATGAGCGAGCGTCATTAAACGCCTACTAAACAAACCTGGTGTCGGAGCCAGATAAATTGGGCACTAGCGAGGTTTTCTTGCTGCAGCTGCTCCAACACTTGGGTGAAAAGGTCGGTCAACTTGAATGAAAGCCACTTGGGCCCACTGCGAGCCACAAGTACAACACACCGTACAGATAAACACAAAGAGATGATGCAATAATCTCTCATAAATTTCTCTCAAGTATGCTATCAGCATCACATAATGAGACAAGGTCACAAAGCAGTGGTTCATTTTGTTGGAGAATAGCCCTTAAAATGAAAAAAAATATTGAACTGCTTTGTAATTCTCATCTCATCTCATTATCTGAAACCGCTTAATCCTATATAGGGTCACAGTGAGCCGGAGCCTATCCCGGAAACACAGGGCGCAAGGCAGGAATACACCCGACGACGGGACGCCAGTCCATCGCCGGGCATTGCGGGACAATTTTAGTCTGCGAGCCAATCAACCTATCCAGGAGCATGCTTTTGGACTGTGGGAGGAAACCGGAGTACCCGGCGAAAACCCACGCGGACACGGGGAGAGCATGCAAACTCCACACAGAAAGGCACCCGAGCCGAGAGATTCGAACCCGGGACCTTCTTGCTGTGAGGCGTCAGCGCTAACCACTGGGCCACCGCGCTGCCCGCTTTGTAATTCTCACCAATGCTATTCACACTAAGAGGCAACACTTTGCCCCCCTGCCATGCTACACAGTTAAATGTTCATTGCAAGACAGTCACATTGATGTTGTCAGTTCACAAGGCCGGAATTGAGCACCTGGTCACCTGGTCACATCTTCATATTTATATCTTGACCATGGACACTGATGCTTTTTTCCCAAAAACTTGCCAAAACATGAACTCACCTTTAATTCTTGTAATCAATGACTGTCTGAGCCGTAGTGGTGCAATGGTATGCACACTAGGCTATAAAATGTGGGACTCGAGCTTAATTCCTGGCCATGCACATATCAATGCCAAGTTATGTTTGAAACAATACTGCCCCCCACCAATTGCGAACTTGCATGACTGACAAAGCCTTGGTAGGTCTTCATCCATTAGTAGATTAACAAAGCAATCTACATTTGTCTTAAGTCGATTTGTTTGTAAGAATTCTATATGATCAGGTGCTTCTATGTTACTGGTTGCAAGTTTCAATTGGAGTTAATAAATCCACCTTATATTTAGTTAAGAGTTCAAAGAACCAGTGAATATAACTGCATTTGAATTTTTCAAACCTGAAGTTATTTGCTCCGAATGCTCCATGAAAAGTCATCAGTTTGTCCTGAACTTGTAAAATCTGCACGAAGGCAAAGGGTTAAGAAACAATTACAGACTTATTTTCATCAGTAACTATTACAATGGTGTGCAATGTTCTTATATTTTTAAACTGTTATTGTACTCTTTACCTCTGTCATCAGATCCTTTTTCACCCAAGCAGCGCCCTTTTGAATCTGTTGAGCGAATAAATAGACAGATTCAAAAGGAGCAATGGAAATTTACAGCATTCGCCAAACAATTCCTGGAAAGCCAATTACATTATTACTATACGAACTACTTTGGTGTACACTGCTTTAATGATTGCTTTGAAAAGCTGCTCTCTCGGGACAGCCGCGTCGATGGCTCTCTCTCCTCTCCTCGCGACGTTTCGCCTCACACGTTGGAGGCATCCTCAGGCGAAGTGTGAACATTCATACTCTACAAACCATGATACATGGAAAAGCAGTGTTCACACTTCGCCTGAGCAGCTTTTCGAAGCAATCATCATGCATCGAGCCGTGAAAACCTACATCAGTACACTGCTTTTCCATGTATAATGGTTTGTGGAGTATGAATGAATCCCTTTGCATGAACAAAATATTATGAAACCGATTTGTAAGGTTGAGAGACACATTGACCAAAACGTCCCCATGGCTATTCCACTTTTATTATGGATATCAGTTCATATTAATATTGATCACCTGCCACAGTTACTTCAGTAAGAGCTACCGTTTGCCCCGAGGCCATTCGACATTTGGACCACGACATCCACGGTTGTAAAGGGGCTGTAATGTGTCCTCCGCAGCGATCGGAGCTCTTACCCTGCTCTTGCAGTAGCTGAGCACTTCCACGGCCACATGAAAGCTTGGCCAGCAGGTGTCGAGGCAATATCGCACGACAGCAGAGTCATCCTGCATCCAGTGAGACACCGTATGGGCAGAGTAATCCATTTATAGATACCCTACTGAAATCTAAGGACGCTCGTACATTTCTATCAACTGGTGATTTCGGTTTTGCGAGAGTCATTTTGCCATGCTTTCAGAGAGTATTGCAAAAAATATGTAATAACTGTATTTAGATAGCTTGAGGGATGTGTAGCGACTCTGATATAAAATGTAATCAGCTCTATAAAGATATCCCCCAGTATATGTAAACTGTATATGTAAATGCTCTATAACGGAAATTGTCAATTAGTGACTAGATTTTAATATCGGGAAATAAGTCACTACAACAAAATTTATTCTCAAAAATATACTATGCTGTACAATTAAAACGCTACTGTGCATTTGGGTAACTAAATTGGATACATGGAAATTTGCTCAACATAAATATTTTAATGAACGTAATTTATCCATATTACTTTAGTGGGGGGAACAAGAAGCGGATCTCCCTGTAGTTTCAGTAGGCTTGTGAGTTCCATCACCTGTATTTTCTCCAGCGTGGCTCGGGCCTGGTTGGCAAGCTCGTGTCGGTAGGCGGCGTGTGTGCTGTCAGGAGACGCCAAGGTGAGCTCTTGCAGCAGGACAATCACCTTCACGTTATACACCACCTGACCGAAGCAAGTGGTGCTTTGCGATGATGCGATCGATGGAAAGCCTGTTATTACATTTCTAATTTAACACCACACATAGCTTTTACCATGACACAAGCATCGCCATCAAGTTTTCTCTCAGCATTCTTGCCTTCATAAACCCATCTTGAGCACTGCAGTGAAGTATGGTCCAACAATCAAAGAAACTTTACACAGAACACTTTGCATAAACAAAAGGTATCCAACAGTGCTTCAAATACAAAAAAATGTACACGAATGCCCAATAATAATATTTAAAATGCAAGACTTTAATTTAAAATTTCCCCAGGACTTGCACAGCATAGGGAGGTTTTCACCCAGCAGTGGATAAAAATACAGCATGGAAGGCACGATATGAACAATAAATTATGACAAATGACTAAACGGATGTACACACACAAGTGATTGCCTACCTCAACATCCAAGTGGAACTGAATTGCAAACTTTTCTGCCTCTTCGAACTGTTGCATGTACAGCAAGCGGCTGAGGCTATTGGGAAAAAAAAAACGCAATTAAATTGGAAGCGGTTTTCTTCAAATGTACTATTTTGACAATGCGCAGCCACAAAGCACAGCTGCTGACATGACAGCACTGTTTCTCAGGACATAACCACACTTCACTGACAGTATTCACCTTCAGCAAAGCTCACCACCAGAATTTTGGCTGGATTGAAATTTAAATTCCAAGCCACATCACAGGCGTTGTTAAAATAAGATTTTACACTGCACCTACACAGACAAGGATGTAAATAAAAAATGTACATGAGAATGAATATTGCTACATAATGGTAATTTCAGGCCATAAAATCACAGTACTACAACTTTCTTTCAGGCCTGTCGGATCATTTAATAGCGGAGCATGAGTCTTGAATTCGTAGATTTTTGAGTTCAAACGCTGGTCAGAGTACAACACACCCTTTTATACCTCAGACATTGGTAAAAATGAGTACAGTTCTGATTTATGAGAGGTCAATAATGCTTGTCATGGATAAACTCACTCCTGCCATACAAATGAGGAATTTCCAACAAAACTGAAGACTGCAAATACGACATGAGCATTTCCCCATGCTCACTTAAGCAGAAAACCACATTGTTGTTTTGGAATAAAAATTTATGTAGGTTATGTACTATCGACCACAAATAGACCATGAAAACACCCAACACAATTGATTATTCCACATCTACTATTCCTCAGGGACTCTTGGAAAAAGATCCACACCAG
Source organism: Mordacia mordax (assembly GCA_036362905.1). Taxonomy (NCBI): domain Eukaryota; kingdom Metazoa; phylum Chordata; class Hyperoartia; order Petromyzontiformes; family Petromyzontidae; genus Mordacia; species Mordacia mordax. Next base: position 10,120,193 of record JAZEWT010000013.1, read on the forward strand.
CATGAAAAAAAACGTATAAACTCAGCCCCCGATATAGCCAACAACTTGAGAAGCTCTATCAGGATCACTATGTATACCCCAAGTGTGGGGGCCTCGCTCAGTGGACCACAAGCTTTCCCATGGGGGCGTATTTGTGACGCTCACTGCCAGCCTGCGTTTGTTTTGCCGAAGCAGCTCACCGGTTCTCGGGAAGTGCCTCAGTCAGATGTCGCAAAACCAGCATGGAGATGGTGCCGTCTGGTTTTCTAGAGGAATAAACAATTGGATAAACAATTGCAGAACTATATTTTTACATGTTGAGATACATGGATATGTTCCAATAGGTATTTTTACGCCAATGTATTTAATGACAAATATTCTGTAAAAATCGTCTGGTCAGTGACGATTTTTGGGCAATATTTTAATTAATGTGATCTATATTTTGATGTGACAAACAGCTAATATAACTCTTGTCCTACAGCTAATATTAGATAATGTTTATAACAGTGACTGCCCTTCCCCCACCCCCAATAGCTTTCAACCTATGTTGCAAATATATGGTAACAGAATATTGCTGACAGTGCACCCTTGGTTATTGACATCAGCATATGTTTAAACAAAACACCCTCAATGTGAGAGAAATGTCGCAATAGAAAGAGAAGGAATACTTAACAGGGCTTTCCTGAAAGAAACGCTATGGCAAACATTTCTCATGCATCAAGCAGTGAGTACCTACATCTGTACAATGTATATACGTTATAAAATGGTGGCATATTATTTAAAATAGTAAATTTGAGATATCCTGTTAATGGTCAACTAAGTGTCGCTTGTAATATATATGTTAACACTTTCGTTTTTATCAACACAAGAAGATTATCAATGGATTCCATTTTTTGGGTTAGGTCACGTAAAAAATGATTTTCGTAAACCCTCCACCACCCGACAACGGCCACTTAGTAAAGTTTGTCAACGTGAACAAAACGTGCCAATTCTTCACTATCTCAGCACACCGGTGTGTTTGAGAGTAAACTCACAGCATTTAGAAATGACATAGGACGTTTCGTTGATAATTGCCATCAGCATCATCAGGCAACCCGTACCTACTTGAGACGAGTTCGCTTCAGAATAAAGAGTAACCGTTTCGATCTCCTTCCATTGTCGGGTGGTGGAGGGTTTACGACAAACATTTTTTACGTGACCAAACCCAAAAAATGGAATCCATCGATAACATTGGTCACAAAAGCCTTCGAATTAAAGTTACAAGAAGATTGTTTTGTACCAAAAATCCTACAAATCTGGCAATATCTGCACTTTTAAAGTAGAGGAAGAGACAAACCACTTCTGACAAGCAATATCTCAACCACATCATTACACTGTACACATACCTACTACAGTGTAATTTATTTCAGGACATTTACAGTCTTGGGAATGGTCTTTGCAATGCATTAGAATGTATGTCTACGCAGTCCCAACGTAACACTAGCAGGCAAAAGCACAGGCGACTGGAATCACTGAGCAGCTCGAATGTTTTACCTGCTTTCTCCTTCGTACATGCCCTCCAGGAGGTAAATGGCCTCCTGCAGAACAACAAATTGGCGTGATAAACAAAACCATCGTGGCGCAGCGTGCTGGCATGGGAACGCGGGAATATGAGAAACAACAACTGCTAGGCTTAATTATCACATTTGCAGACATGTTTAATAAGAATCTGCCCGATTAATTATCTGTGTGTTCGGGGAACTAAAACTAAGCTCTTTAGTGCAACAGATGTGTCAATTGGAGTGTGATTAATATACTCTGCAAGAACATGTTTAATTCCAATAACATCCTGGTGACGAGACAGTTGCAATGCAATCTTCAAGTGTAGTTAATTATTTAACACCAAATATAGGCAATTCCACATAAGACAGTATACATATTGTAATGATGTAGGTTTTCACGGCTCGATGCATACTGATTGCTTCGAAAAGCTGCTCTCTCGGGACAGCCGCGTCGAGGCATGCCTCCAACGTTGGAGGCATGCCTCCAACGTGTGAGGCGAAACGTCGCGAGGAGAGGAGAGAGAGCCATCGACGCGGCTGTCCCGAGAGAGCAGCTTTTCGAAGCAATCAGTATACATATTTAAAACTAAAGTGTATTTTTGGGAACACTCTCGATGGGTACAATTCATTACACAAAACACTGCTACTTGTGTATGCAACATGCACATGTATCAGTGCCTTAAAGAGTTGTTATCATTTATGTCACGTGTAAAGATGACAGAAACACTGACATGATTGGATAATCGAACGCTACTTAGGACTGATTTTTGTTCACACTTGGATGGGTCAGCAATACGGTTTAAGGTGAGGAGGTAAGTGTGAGGCTACAAAATGTGGTGAGGACATTGCAATGGTGAATGGCACCCGATCAAATGGTACTGGCCTAGGCGACCACAGGCAGCAGTAAAAGCCAGTAATCATACTCATATGATACGTATAGATATCCGTTAAGAGGACTTACCTGCGTAATGGCTGCCCGGACCAAGAATGAATGGTTGGTGACTTCTAGTGTGTAAAGTTGCTCCATGTCTGGGAGGGAGAAAACCTGAAGGAAGCTCACCTAAGCAATCATGACAACCACATGGAACAAGGTCATCACAAAGTAGTATTTCATACACAAGTACCATGAATTTGCCCCTCAGGAAATCTGATCGATATTGTTAGTTATCAAGAGTAAAAAAACACTTTTTTAAAACGAGATTGCTCTCAGAGTGCGTTGGCCACTAAGCTGACCATCATGAAATTCTCTACGATATTTGTGACATTTATATACATGTGATAAGGGACTAATGGGTTTGACCCATTAGTCCCTTATGATCCAGATAACATTTCACGAATGAGATGATTTATATCAGTGTAAACATGTTCGATCCAGAACGGAATCTGCTCATTTTGATTTAAGATTTGGCACATGTTTTAATCAGAACCATAAAGACAATAAGAACAAAAATAACCACTGGTGAGTGTTCCCACTACAATATTATTACTTACCTTTTCTTCACTCGGTGTTGTCAGAATAACGACTTTCAAGCTAAACAATACACAAGATGAAGCAATGTGCAATTAATTTACAAATGCTCACGTGCCAATGCTTCATTTTCAATACAATCAGCCCTACAAGATGTTACTACACAAGAATACAAATCATATTTTCTTTTGTTATAAATTAAGAACAGTCAACCTGGTGGTACATTCACACACTGGAAGCCATTAGACCTATAATAAACGTTAACATAGGATGGAAGCACGTTGCTATCCTATATTTACAGAAATATTGAGACATGTAAAATCGGCATTATGCAGATGTAAATTATCGTGGGGGAAAACGTAATAGAATGTGGTATGGGAGTAGGGTGTAGGCGAACAAGGGAATATGGCTTGGGTACAATTTAGTTCTTAAATATATCACCACACACATCTTGAGCAAACATTGATTTTTCACCAGACAATGGCTTCCTTTTGAGCCTGATTGTCAGTATCAGCCGATGCCAAAAGGCAGTCAGCTCAGGACAATGCAGTATCAATGCTTAATAGCTTAGGTGGAGCTGTTAACGCTATGGGTACTTTTTTGGCAGTATACGTATATAAGTAGGACAGGTTTAACCGTTTCTGGCGATTATGCAGGTGTAAAGATCCCAAACACCAAAATAGACACATTTCACAATGTGTCTAGTTTGCAAAAGCCACACATACTAGTGGCAAAATATGCAAACAGGAAGCTTTGATAACCTATGCATTGTCCCTCAAACTGACCGGCCTCCACCAGACAGTGGCTTAACACCTGCATAATCGCCAGAAACGGTAAAACCTGTCCTGTTTATATATGTATACTGGCAAAAAAGTACCCATAATGTTAACAGCTCCACCTAAGCTATTAACCATTGATACTGCATTGTCCTGAGCTGATTGCATTTTGGCATTGGCTGACACTGATAATTAGGCTCAAAAGGAAGCCATTGCCTGGTGGAGGCCAGTCAGTTTGAAGGACAATGCATAGGTCATCAAAGCTTCCTGTTTGCATATTTTGCCACTAGTATGTGTGGCTTTTGCAAACTAGACACATTGTGAAATGTGTCCATTTTGGCGTTTGGGATCTTAACACCTGCATAATTGCCTGGCAATTATGCGGGTGTTAAGATCTTAACACCTGCATAATCGCCATTAACAGTAAAACCTGTCCTACTAATATATGTATACTGGCAAAAAAGTACCCATAGCATTGATTCTTCTGTCCTGCAATAAGTGGCTGCGGATGGGTGTAGTGGAAGGCAAAATCAAATTCACGTTTTAAGCTCTCCCTGCAATGTATATTTTTAAAAAAACTGATTAACTGACATGCCGTTCTCTCTACAGCTCTGTGCAGCGCTTTGTGACCCTCGGGTGAAAAGCGCTCTATAAATGCTATATATTAGTATTATAATATGGGCCATTATTGTCTTACCAGGTCTAGAGTAAGTACAAAGAAATACATAGTTTGATAACATCACAGAATACCATCTGGAGAAGTTAACTAGAGTTGAAAATTGTCTGAGAGTGGGTTGCCAGTGCACATTGATTTGTCGTTATCACAGACATAGTGAGTCAAAGTAAGATACGGAGCAGATGCCGAATGTAATGGTTACATCATAAGATCACGAAAAGTGACGGCAGCTTTGGGAGGCCCTCATTCAGCAGTGGATTAAGGATGATTGATAATTATGGCAAGCAGCACAAGAGGAAAGGAATTAACAGCGGCGGCAGACCTGCTCATCTCAGTCGATTTGAGGTCACCATCCGTCACGAGACCAAAGTCCTGCACGGAGACTGGTGGCCATTGCCATAGTAGCACCAGGCTGTACACGTCCCACATGCTCAATGTGTGCTGCGCATAATGCACACAAAAACAGAGTAACTTTTACTACCATGTGAGAGTGAAGCCATATTTAGTAGTGCCTCTATTATTTAGTCGTGCCAAGCTCAGTGTACACTAAAGTTCTGTGCAGTGAGAATGACTCCGACGAATTGAGATGACAAAAAAGAAAACCAAGCTCTCTCCTATTGCATAGGACAGGATTAAGAACCACTTATAAAATCTCTGTCCAGATTATTCAGCAAGAAAATGGCTTACGCAATTAATAACATGTGTGACAGATTACATTTTATTTTTAATAGTTCAGTTAAATTATACGGCCGATAATCTTGTCGGTGTAATTGTATAATACGATTTGTTGTGTTTTCACTCATGGAGGTATCGAGAGGACTTGCCATGAAATGTGCAAATGTAATTTAACATGAACAATTGTGACAGATGACTCACGAGGTACTTTAGTGGAATCAGCGACGAGGCACTTGTTTTCCCAAATAAGCTGGTCAATTCTCTAAAGGGCTACAACCAGAATTTACAAGACCTCTGTTTGTGCTCAATAATTTCATGGGTGTTTTGGTTGAGAGAATGGTTATTGGCAGATGCATCAATTGGACTTAATGTATAAACGATGTGTGTTCACTTGAGAATGCATCTAGATTCCTTCATTTTTCAAATCTTGGTTCTATCTTTCGCATCTCTTAATCAACATGCAAAACACAAAGGTGGCAAGTAGCCTTGTTTCATTGGAATACCAAAGAAAGTTTTTTTTTTACCACCAACAAATATTTTGTTTAAGTTGAGATAATTAACTTCGGCAGAACACCTGGTATAGCATAGAAAACAATCACTACTCATGTGTGAACGGATCATAAATGCAAAGTATATTAATTATACTCATTTAAAATACACATAAGTACCAGCTCGACACATATTAATATTTAGTTTCAAATAAAAGGACGTTTGGCATGCAACTGGCGTTCAGAGTACCCATCCGTAATGCATTCAATAAACATGCAGCAATAGGAAACAATTGTGTCTCCGAAAAACATAAGACCTCAATTTCAAACCAAATTCACGAGTTCACAGCTTTAATGCCCACAGTTCATACCAAATCAATTCCTGTTTCTGAATGTCGAATTTCAATCTTACATTCCTTCATAAATTGAAAGTCACACAAGGGAAATGGCTTTCAGAGTGGCTCATGAAGCACAACGTGAGACGATTTACCCATGAGGATAATGGAACGTACATTCTCATCCAAGGTGAACACGAAGTTGTTGAATCCGAGGCACTTTTTGATTCCTACACCTAAGCATTTGCAAAGCACAAATGGAGAAGTAAAACATAAAAAACTGGCATTTTTTTAAAAGCATGAGAAGGCTATTCAAGAAGTTTACCTTGGCATATATTTTAAAATAAACATCAAAATTTTCAAAATCATTATTCTTTGTCTACAAATCACTCCTTTGCTGGCCCTAAATGCATTATCTTAAATTACTCATCATACACAGGCCAACGGACACACTGGGCATTTGTTGAACTTTTACTTATTATTACTCACATCTGTATCCACGTCACATCCTCAACCAGGCACAGAATTTGTGTGCATTAGAAATAGTATTATTGCTATGGCACAGTAAAATACTGCACAGTTTTGTTTAATTTTCATTTATACGCTAGGTATGAATGCCACCTAGTGGACTGATTACAACTGACAACCGTTTGTTAATTGTCGGTCGAGGGGGTTTGTCTGACCAAACTTCACCACACTGGGCTGTGCAGGTTAGTGAAGGAGTGGCTCAAGACCCCTTTAGATATCACCAACTACTATTAAGACATGGCCATAAATCGAGCTCGTTGATAGTCTCTTAAGAAAATGCCCAAACTACTGCGCCATTGACATCGCCACCGTATCGGTTACACTACCCATTAACACAAATAAAAAAAAACACTGCAAATGTGGTTACCACAGAGCGCCTGAGGATGCTGCCAACGTGGGAAGTAAAACGTCGCGGAAAACAGAGGAGTAGAGATTGACGCTGCTATCCTGAAAGCAGCTTTTGGAAGCGATCATTATGCATCGAGCTGTGAAAACCTACATCAATACACTGCAAATGGTTACCGTTCATGAAGTGTCCATCCACTGTCCTCTGCATGGAGGCTTGCTGTGCCGCAGTGTGCAATTTCCATTCTGACAGCACCATGTCACCCTTGCCCTGCTTAGAAATTGTTTGGCGAAATGAACGGCAACAACTCTGTAAATAAGTTAATAGGAAAGCATTGGTCTCCCCACATCAAATATTATGAAAGTGGCCTGTGGGGGGAGGGAGGGTAGAAAGGGCGGTGAGACTTGGAAGAAATGGAACTGAGAATCCATTTTTTAAACATGACTTCTAAGCAGCATTGGCTCAGGCATGAAAACGAGCCAAAATTATTGGTTCACACGCCCCATTAGCCAATAAACTAAGGTTATACATTTCTAAGATTACAACAGGTTTTACCGTATCTGGCGATTATGCATAATTGCCAGATACTGGCAAAAAAGAACCCACAGCGTTAACAGCTCCACCTAAGCTATAAGGCATTGATACCGCATTGTCCTGAGCTGACTGCCTTTTGGCATCGGCTGACACTGATAATTAGGCTCAAAAGGAAGCCACTGCCAGGTGAAGGTCGGTCAGTTGAAGGACAATGCATAGGTTATCAAAGCTACCTGTTTGCATACTTTGCCACTGGTACGTGTGGCTTTTGCAAACTGGACGCATTGCAAAATGTGTCTATTTTGGTGTTTGGGATCTTAAGAACTGCATAATTGCCTGGCAATTATGCAGGTGTTAAGATCTTTACACCTGCATAATCGCCAGACACGGTAAAACCTGTTGTAATCTTATATATGTATACTGGCAAAAAAGTACCCATAGCGTTAAGATTATACATCATTGTATTTGTGAACACCAGACTCTTTACTGATTAACTAAATGCATAATCTTCCACAATAGTGAATTACCTTCTACACAGCTAGAGCAAGTGAATTAATCTCAAAGCATCATTTTGCATAACAAGTACAGGAATAATTAAGCCTCGTGGTGGCTGCGCAGTGGTAGTGAGTAGCGCTGCTGCTTCACAACAAGAAGGCCCTGGGTTTGGTTCCTGGCTCGGGTGCCTTTCTGTATGGAGTTTGCGTGTTCTTCCTGTGTCCCCATAGGTTTGTGATGGGTACTGTTTTCCTCCCACCGTCGAAAGACATGCCACTGCATAGGTTATTTGGCTTGCTGAATAAATTGCCTCTAGTGCCCTGCGATGTACTGGCGTCACATCCTTGATATAGCTCCGCCTTGCGCCATTCGCCACGATAGGTTCCGGCCCGCAACGACCCTGTACAGGATTAAGCGGGCACTGATAATGGTAATGGGAGGTACGGTGGCCAAGTGAGTAGCGCTGTCGCCTCACAGCAAGAAGGTACCGGGTTCGAAGCTCGGCTCGGGTGCCTTTCTGTGTGGAGTTTGCATGTTCTCCCCGTGTTCACGTGGGTTTTCGCCGGGCACTCCTGTTTCCTCCCAGTATAAAAATATGCTGCTGCATAGGTTAATTGGCTCGCAGACTAAATTGCCCTAAGTGCTCGGTGATGGACTGGCGTCCCATCGTAGATATATCCCTGCCTTGCCCCCTGTGTCTGCCGGAATAGGCTCTGGCTCACCACGACCCTGTACAGGACTTCGCGGTTTCTGACAATGAGATGAGATAATGGTAATTAAACTATGAAAGCATTCATTTTATTGCCAATCACATAAAATCTGCAGTCAGTAATCTAATTACATTATACACATTTTAATAAAAATACCACCAACCATCTTAATTAGATTGAGCAAGTCATCCAAGATGGGCACTCCAACCAAAAATGTATTGAAGAGTTGTTCTGTCACATAAAACTCAACATTTCCTTCAGCAATCAAGTATATTTTGAGTTCAACAGACACTAACCCCACCTTTGTGCCTTTATTAAGAAGTATAGTTTTAAAAGACAATGAGATTAGATACAACTCAACTTGTTTACAATTTAATTTTGCCACTGCACTTGCCTGAAAAGTAATGCTACAAAGCTTTTGCAGACATTTGTACTTCTATGTATATAAAAAAAACGAAGCTCTTACGGCAATGATCAGGTGTGGGCTGCCATCCACTAATGTAACCAGACAATGGCTGTTGAAGTCCGTGTGAACTTCTTGAGTTGAAATGAACCTGATGTTAATTTTTTCTTGGCACTGTTATGGGAAAAACACAATATAATGCATAGGATTTTAAAATGAAATATCGATATTTTAAATAATACAAGCTAGAGGTAATGTTCTGCTTAATGTGAGTTAATAAAAGTTGAGTGGTCACTTGAATGTGTACATTTCATTGCAACGGCATTTGTTATTAATACAGTAATATGTTCAGCTTAGATGCGATTTTTGTTTTATAAATGGTAACTCAATATATACCTCTTTTGCAGAAACCATGTTTGCAGTCTCCAAAGCTAAAAAACAAACGTATACATACATTTCAAATTATTTTTGCGTGCAGGTATTTTACACATAAATGTGCATGCATAAACAAAATTAACCTTTGACTTCATATAAATGTATATGGATCACATTGTATAACTAACTTATAAATCCATACTTTGCATTAAATATAACGTGTTTAATCTCATCTACTCTCAGGGTCGCGGTGAGCTGGAGCCTATCCCGGCAGACACAGGGCACAAGGCAGGGAGAACATGCAAACTCCACACAGAAAGGCACCGGAGCCGAAGTTCGAACCTGGGACCTTCTTGCTGTGAAGCGACAGCGCTACCCACTGGGCCACCGTGCAGCCCTATAACGTGTTTAATGAAGGCTTTAAATAGACACCTTTAAATTTCATAGCACATCTTCAAGACTTATTCCCAAGAGTCAAACATTGGTGTGCTTGGCCATTTTTGATTTAAATAAGGGTTTAGTGACAACTATACTTAAAAGGTACAACACCTAGTCTCATGACTCTCTTAGGACAGTCCTGTACTGTTAATGAGTGAACACACGGTAGCATTTACCTTCCTGAAGCTTTTCGAGTAACATATTTGACACCCACAAAAAGCCTTTTTTTGTCAGAAGAAACATATGATAGGCATCTGCAAAAAGAAACCCTCATTATAAAAACAAGATTTATGTAACATTTAAGACACCTAAGTGGTATTGCATGTGTCAAACCATTAACATTTAAACATTTTGAAGTGGAAGAGACTGCTAAGGTTAGAAAAGTCAAGTAACACTGACAAGCCATAGTGCAGCTGGCAAGTACTGTCATGCACACAATACAAATACAGCTACATAAGCAATAGCATGAATGACATTTGTAGGATTCCACCAAAAACGTACAAACAATACAAGACATGCAATCGAATATTTTTAAACAATACTTTTTGGCATGTCTTGACTTTTTTGACCAGTTGGAAATGGTCTTTTTAGGAGTTCACGTACTCATAAAACAATGAGGTAGATACAATGTATTTGCAATTCACATTAATAACACAAAAACCGTAAAGGATAACAGGCAGTGAGTTGATGCCTTTTAGTACACGATATGCCACAATATGCCTCCTACCCTTTTGAGATGGATCTGGCTCTAGTATCAGATCAATGAACAACCTATTTCCATTCAAGGGAGTTCCTTCAAGAAGACACTGTTGAAGGACAAAAAAAAAATCTATAAAAATTCAATAAGCAGACACAAATGAATTAAATGCAAACAACACTTGGAAAATGATGCATCTAAGGCAGGGAACCTTTTCCTGACAACACGCATTAACACCACAAAGGCATTGACTTGACAGGTGTCGATGACCAAGCTAAAATGAAAAGGATGCCATTATCATCATTATGAATATCTGCTTAATCCTGTACAGGGTTGCGGGGGGCCAGAATCTATCCCGACAGACAGAGGCCGCAAGGTGGGGCTATACACAGAATGTGACACTAGTACATCGCAGAGTACTTTTTTGGGACAATTTACCCAGCAGGCAAATTAACCGAGGCAGCAGCGTATCTTTGTATGGTGGGAGTGTCTGGCGAAAACCAACACGGACACAGGGAGAACAGGCAAACTCCACACAAAAAAGCACCCGAGTCAGGAACCAAACCGGGGCATTTTTCCTGTGAGGCAACAATGCAACGAAACGATGCCAGTTCGAAAATATTCCCCTCTCTGAAAAATAATACATTTTATTACGTATGCATATTCGTTCAATGTCGAAGGTATTCGAAGACAGATCGATCCAGACGCACAAAGAAACTGCATAAAGGTGGAGGGAAGGCAGCCACACAGCCAGCCAGCACCAACATTTATAAGACACCGAGTCATAGATATTATAATTCCATCGATTAATGTGGTTTATTTTTATAGGAAGAAATCGGAGAACCAGGAGGACACCTATGCAAAACAGAAGAACACACAAACTCCACACAGAAAGTCGCCCGAGGTGGGAATTGAATTGCCCCGGGCATGATTTTCGTTCTAGGAGGTGCAGATGTTACCACTGTCTAACATGCTTTAAGTGATTAACCAATATATTCTTCAGGTACTTTTAAAGCTATAGGCCTCATGTGGCTGCGGATCGTATCCTGGGTTAAAAGCGCTCTAGAAGTGCAATTATTATTGCAATGTTATGAAATGAAGCAATGGGCCATAGGTTGTTCACCTCTGGCCTAAAAATATAACTTGTATGTTAAGATCGACTAAGTCATGTTCTAAGTCCTGACAGTTGCCTTGAGAGATATGTTTCAGAATGAAGATAAGGGTACTCAAGGAGGACGCGGCACCTTGCTCATCAGCTTCCGCTGGGAGGCGACGTGAATGAGGTGCAGGATGCCACTACTCTCACCCACCACCAGAAAGTGACCCCGTTGGCAAAGTCCCACCACATCCACCTGCGAGTCTGTAAGCAAACATTCTCGTCTTATTAAAACTTTTGCACTTTAAACTTGAACAAAAATATTTAAAATAGATAGCACTCCTGCTGCAAGTTAATTCTTCTCCCCTGCAATTTTTTTATCCAGCATATGCTATCAGTGTCATAACACGAGACAAGAATTTATTCAGATCTTGAACAGAACATATCATCATGCTATGTGAGAGAATGCCCCACAAAATAGAAGATAAAATTACCTGAAATATCTGCTGTGGATTTACCATCAGCTGTATATGTACACATCATTTCCCGTGGTAACATGAGCCTCATTGATCTGTGCACTGATTCTCAGTTGACATTCATCAGTAGGATCCTAAATGCCTGTTTTATTCGATTTATTTCACCCCTCTTGTCTCCCGCGCTCTAATTGTTATTGTTCCGCTTTGGTGCTTTGTGGTAATTTCCCAAAGGTCAACATAATTAACAAAAATTGCATTTCAGGAGAAATGGCACTTATTCAAGGTTAATTCTTGAATTAACATTTTGGCACTCAATGCCAAATGCCAATTCATAATTATTTTAGCAGGTACTGGGTGGCTACGAGATATTACTACAGAACGTGGGTTCGAATCTGGGCAACCACCTATGATTAAATTCTAGTTTTTCTGTATTCTAATAGAAAACTACATTTATATAGCACCTTTCACCCAAAAGTCCGAAAGTGCTACAGGAAATGGCATAAAGTGGGGTTGGGAGGCAGCCACATGGACAGCCAACCCGTCAGACACTGCATCTCTATATATCATTGTTATGGGTCAAAGAATTAATGTGTTAAACAAATACTGTAGGTGGAAACCTGGAGGAAACCCACACAAACTCTGCATAGACAGGCACCCATGGTGGGAATCGGTGGGAATTGAACCACCTCCAGCAGGACATTCTTTCTCTGAGTTGCAGATGTTACCACTGCCAACCTGCCACCCTATGTATTTCATTGATGGTTTCAGGCCAGTCACTGATGTCTGTACAACATAAATAACCACGTTATATTTGCTTTTGTACTTAATATAAATGAATACCAGCAATGAGAAATTAAACCATCGGTATTTCTGTCATGTGACAGGTAGGGTGGAAAAGTTTTGTCTCCTACTCTGTAGACTAGAGGTCAGGTCACTTCAAGCAGGATGAGGATCTTGCAATGTTGACAGGTTCTGAGGATTACTTGACCATACTTCGCTACCCTGGTCAGTAACCAGCAGCGTGTTTGACCTGTTGCGAATGGTGGTCACAAAAGTCAGGCACTCGCCAGACTAGAACCTGCTTGGCTTCTTAAATCTGACGAAATTGGGTGCATCCTGGTAATTTGGGCATGTGACGAAACATGTAAATATGGCCTGAACAATCACTCACCGAATTGTAGTTGAAGGAGGAGAGACAGCTGGTTGCTATCAAGCAGGGTCACGGTGCTGTCGACTGTTAGAATAAAGCCAGCACTGCTACTCTGGAGCCATACAGATGGGTTGTTGAGAACCTGCAAAATCACATACAAAGAAGTGTCACTCAGGTGTGAAATGTCTGTCATTTATTTATACAGAAAAGCTTCTCTTAATAATACATTACCTTCTCAGAGGGGGACACCTTGAGCAGTGTGTCGATCTGGTAGAGGGCATTCCCACGTTCATGGCTGGTCCCACAGCCCAGGCGAGGGCCAGATTGTTCCTCACCGGACAGACACTCCACCTCTGTCCACATTGTGCCAGCCTGTCCGCAGGTATGACAATGCATCGTTGCACAAAGCAGAACTGCACCTCCTCTGCAGATGTTCACTCGTATTATATGGTGCAGAATTACATTTGATAACTTGTGGACCATGGTAGAAATCTTTCCTCAATTCTGATTGCTCACATGCTTTGCTGCCTTTTAATAATCCACTAATCTGTGCCCAATGACCTTAACGAAAATGTATATACAGTACTGTACGTTTGAGAAGTGAAAGGGTCTGCAAGTCTTCAAGTCGGTATTGTCACTGTGATGGTTGCAGAGTTAAGGAATAGGGGGGGGGATTGTGCGTGAGCGAGCGGTGCCGAGTGACGGGGACGAGTGAAGCCGAGTGGTGGATGTCGTGCCGTGCCAGGCTGGGTGCACGCTGCCGCTCGCGCCGTCGAGTCGGGTCGGTCGCCGGGTTACGGTGGGTGCGGATAGCTGGGGCACGGTTGCCACGAGGGCTCGTGCGAGGCTGGTAAGGAAGAGGGTGACTCGCCCTCGAACGGCAAAACGTCACCAGGTTCGGGTGACGTCGGTTAGAACCTTCTAGAAGGCGTCTGTGGGGACGTGGGCGGGGAGGAAAAAAAGAGGGGCAGCGTGGGGGACGGGGCTACGCGCGGTCTGCGGGGACAACGGCGGGGTATTAAAGGATTCTACATTTCGGACTTTTTGCCCGAGATTTAATGACTCGGAGGTCCGTCGAGGAGTGGGGCCGGAGCCCGGAGGGAGGCTGACAGCGAGCTACGAGGGAGGGGATGAAGAGGCTGACTCGGTCTCCACTGACACCCTATTGTCCACCCCGGCCGCGCCTTACTCAGCGCCGCGGCCGGAGCCGCGACCCAGGGGCTGGAGTCCCAGCATGCCGCGGCTAGAGAGAGAGAAATGGGAAGCGTCTAGCACAAAGTCACGACCGGTGCACCACATGGTCATGGCTTGTGGAGGCCTTCATTAGAGCAATGGGCCATGGCTGATAATTACGTGAAGTTGTCACTTACTTTCACATGAAAAACTGGGGTATATAATTTGATGATTAAAAATGACTTTTTTTTTATACAGCGTGGGGTGCAGTTGTGGTGCAGTACCTGGTGACCAAAGATCAATTCCTGGCCACGGCTAATACTAAACTAGTTTCGGGCACAACATTCACAAACTCACATTGACCAGTGTGAAGTTAATTTAAATACTCACGATCCAGGGTTCAGATGTGGAGTTTGTGTGTTATCTCCATGTTGGCTGGGTACTCGGGTTTCTCCCACCGTCTATAATGCTGCTGCCTATGTTAATTGGTCTACTGAGTAAATTGTCCCCAGTGCCCTGGGATGTACCGGCGTTATATCCTGGGTGGAGCCCCGCCTTACGCCCTGTGTCTGCCCAGATAGGCTCCATTCCCCCGGCGACCCTGTACAGGATTAAGCGGGTACTACTGATACTAACTGACATTGGCAGGGGAAGCCGTTATCCAGCAGCGAATAGGGAGAGCACTTTCAATTATTCATACAGTATCTGATGATTGAAAGTCTGAATTTCAAGACACATTTTCGGGACAGTCCTGGAGCGTGATTATAAACTCGGTGCAGTATCATGAATTACACGTGGCAGTTCACGTCTGCTAAGCCATACAACTGAAAGTGAAGGCAGTGGGGGGGTCGGCGGAGCCTATCCCAGCCGACAGAGGACGCAAGGCGAGGGAATACCCAGGATCAGACGCCAGCAGATCGCAGGGGAAACATATTTAGGGTAATTAATTTACTCAGCAGGCTAATTAACTTAAGCGGCAGTGTTGTCTTTGGACAGTGGGAGGAAGCCGGGGTACCTGGCGAATACATTCACATTGCATTTGTTCACTACGTAGGGTTTCTGTTCAAAACGAGGACTCAGAGGGCGTGAAGACACCGCAGAGTATCGTGGAGGAAGACGGCAGCTGCTTGCCTCCTAAGCGAGCACCAACATTTACCAGACACCGCATCCACTGATTGACCATGTTACGTGCATCACTCTGTTCAAGAACTCTGTGCAGCGCTTTGTGACCCGCCGGTGAAAAGCGCTCTACAAATGCAATGAATGAATATACTTCAGTTTCCACATTCGCAATTCACCAATACGTACTGTACAAAAAGCTGATCCGAGTTACACGCATCTTGTAACATCGTAAACAAAAAAAACTCGACGGGAATGATCAGTAATGCTTGTCATTCTCTGTACACGACCTACGGCCTTATTGTCAATCCGCTGCTGGAGGAAGGCCACCCCACGCAATACAGGCCGTTGACTATACTTTACCACGCTGGTCCGTGCGAGTTGAGAATAGACGCGGGTGCCAAGTACAGTACAATGGATGCTGCTCTACGCCAACACTTTGCTGTTATATAGTACCGGTGGTCGTTAACTAATTGCTTAAAATCAAAGTTAACGCATTCAAAAGCTCGAGTTCCAATGCTGTTTTAAGGGGTGCTAATCTTCGTTGGCGGCCTTAAGGCAATGATGGAAACTCCACGTTACTATGATGGGGTTGTTATCCGCACGCGTAAACAAAGCTACTTTAACACACACGACGGCACTTTCAAAAATACAATGCTCATCAAGTAATACAACACACGAGAACAATAACTATGCCTCTACACTGGGCGGACAGATGCCAGGTAATAAACCCTACTTCGCAGTACAACAGAGACTAGTGTACAAACGCCGCGAACAAACTGCCAACATTAAAATTATAAAATCAACGCGATCTGGGACTGACAACACTTACCTTTGTTAACCGAGGCTAGCACGTCGTGTTAAATGACGAGAACGCTATTTTAAAGCTTGTGATTAAGTTGCTACAAATTGAAGCGCTCACTCGGGACGTTTACCTCAGGGTTCTCCCACTCGAAATTTGGCGGGAGAAGGCGCTGCCCGTAAGGGACGCTACAGTTAGGCCATAGGCTTATGTTTCACCAAGCGAGTTTATTAAATATATATTTCATTCCATTACTTATTTCTGAAGTAATCGCTCACGATGACATATTTGTTCGTCGTATTAACTATTATTTACGTAAAAAAATTTCAAAAACAGAATTTACACACTCATGTAAATGGGAGAATAGTGGAAATCGCAGTAAGGAAATACGAGTCTGTCGCAGTTAAATAGTATATTTGTAGATGTTCAAGAACAGGTTCACCTTGGTTAAATGGTGTTCGCTTACCGATGTTGTGGTTTAATGCTCTATAGCGCTATTCTCGACCCATCAGTGGGCAGCGAGCGCCACCTCGTGGTCCCCTGAGACCAAGACCCAAGTGGGCCTTGAAGTCCAAATTGTTGAGAAACCCTGCTATTGCATTCCAAAGCAAACTCAAACGAGACCACATCAGCCTAAAATTGATCCCTCCACTGGTTCCCAATCCAGTCCAGAGTGGACCTCAAACAAGATCGCCCTCAGTTTTCAAAATCCTTACTTTCCCTTTCCTTTCCTTGACTGGCCAAAGCTGTTTAAGACAGTGACAATTCCACAGTCTATTATTGCATTACGTCTCATTTCCTCTCATTGTCAGAACCGCTTAGTCCTGTACAGGGTCGCAGTGAGCCGGAGCCTATCCCGACAGACACAAGGCGCAAGGCAAGAATTTACCCAAGATGGAACGCCAGTCCATCACCGCCAGTCCATCACTGGGCACTGAGGGCAATTTAGTCTGCAAGCCCATGCAGTACCATGTTTTTTGGACTGTGGGAGAAAACCAGAGTGCCTGGTGAAAACGCACGTGGACACGGGGAGAACATGCAAACTCCCCACAGAAAGGCACCCGAACCGAAATTCGAACCCGGGACCTTCTTGTTGTGAGGCGACAGCGCTACCGACTGGGCCACCGTGCCGCCCTATTGCAATACGTTCTGGAACTAAATGGAAATATCGATGTCTTCTGCCGACGACAAGGAAGGGCTACGGGACAGTTCCTGTAGTTTGATATTCCTCCGTCACACGTTTGTTGTGTCGCAGGAATACTGCATCTAGACATCTACATCTGTCGAAGGAGCGCAGACCAGTGTGGGTGACAAAGCCACAATCGCAGGCACTGTGGCTGGTCTTTCATTTTACATTATTAATAATAATTGCACTTCGAGAGAGCCTTTCACCCGAAGGTCACAAAGCACTGCACATAGCTGTGGAGAGAACAGCATGTCAACAACAACATATGAATGGCATATCAACAACAATAACGTTTTGGTCCAAATGACGATTAACATAGGTGCAATAGACATCTGAATTGGCCAAGGGCTCCCCCACTACCCCCTTGTGGAGTTAAGAGTTTTACGAGTGGACAGTGCGATTGCGAGACCCGTGATTCATCGAACTCGGGTTGTTCATTTACGTAATCGCTTGTTGGCGAGCCCCGGTTCACAATACACATTACACACGAGGTGCGTGACGCATTGGAACTCGTGACTACGGGTGAGGTCATCCGGAAGGTGCGAGGGGTGGGGGTGGCACGGAGGAATATAAAGACGGGGGAGTTGGTCAGTTGGGAGGAGTTGCTGTTTGGAGACGGAGTCAGGATCAGTCCTCATCAGACGGGGCAGTCATCAGTCGTCAGCATGTAGTCGCCGCTCGAGTTCGTTATGCCCGGGCCCGCGCGCGCTGCTCAATAAACCATCAAAAGACAAGAAGTCTCTGCTCGCTGGCTGAAAGATCATGAAGTGAACGCTGATCCTCGCCGTGGCCGTTATCGTCGAGCCGCCACGAGTCTGCGGTCCGAGTCGTGGTGCCACACCCTCACTAAAACCGCACTGACGAACATGAAGTATAGTTGTGGAGGTCCCCTAAATTTCCTAAGGTCCCCTGCTCCGTAAATATCTACTCTCGCGCTCCACGATCCCCAACTTTTAACACCAATCTGCGAAGGTCCCTGAATGACACGCGGCACCACGATCCGAACACGCCACACGCGCGCGCACTGCGCACGCACTCACACGCACCGCGCGCGCTCTCTCTCGCCGCCCCGCGTGCGCGCTCACTCGTCGCGCCGCGCGCTCTCACGCCGCGCGCGCTCTCACACGACCTTCCAATCGCACGCCACGTGCGCGCGCACACCAGCCTCCAGCAAGCGCGCGGCCGGACTCTCAACTCCCTCACACCACACTCCGTTCTCTCGCCGCCGCGCTCACACCACGTTCACCCATACAACCGCTTTGATACAAAAATACCGGACAGTGGTGATGAGTTGAAGGTCTTTACTGCCGCAGATGTGCGCGTCGCGATGAGGTCTCCTTTTAGCCAAACTCGCTACTCGGCACACAGCCGTTCGGCACAGCCGTTCGGCACAGCCCCTCGCACGGCTCCGGGCACAGCTCTCGCACAGCTCCGGGCACAGCTCTCGCACATGACTAACTAAACCCCGCTACTCGACTGCCCTTAACATGACTAACTAANNNCCCCCCCCCCCCCTTGCTCCTCGCTCCCTTAAATACCTCCCCCGGTTCGAACTGCCCCCTTTTAATGGCCGTCTCTCTCCACCAATCGCCGCTGTTCAGACTATGGCTGCGGTCCTCGTCTCCCTCTCTCCACCAATCACCCCGATGTACACAGCCGCCATGTGCCACGTGTCTAGCCGAGCCTCGGCCACGGGACCCCGCCGAACAACAACAGGAAGATGGCGCGCAACGTCCGTTCGAAACCCCGCCCAGCTTGGCCCTGCATTGCACGCCAATCGGATGGCCCCCTCTGGCCGGCAACCCCGCCGGAACACAACCGTCTGCATCTTTAACGTTCCAGGGGAGTTACTTTCCCCCGGCAGAACTGGTGGATGGAACTCGGCATCCCCTAAGCCGAATTCCAGCTGACTGAGGAACCACCAACTAAACTGTCCTACTGACAGGGTCTATGGACAAAACCTCAACCGCTGGGGCCGAGTCCATTGTCGTTCTGCTACCCACCGAACCCTCGTGTCGTGCGGTACATTGTATCAGTGTGGGACCGGTACGCCGTTGTCAAATGGCCGCTCTAACAACGGATGCGCGCAGGCATCTAGCGGGTGAGCGCGATAGTGGTGGTTGCGTGTGTGTCTGTGTGGCACAATATATTTTCCTGGGGGGGGGTTCACAAGGGGAACATCGTGGGTACACAGGTAGAGCCCCTGGCGGCTCTGGGGCCCACGAACTGGGCCAACACATAGTCAAACCACCACCAAGATTGACGTGATACAGGCCTTCACCTGGCAGTACATTAAATATGGGCTGAAATAAATAATATTATTCGGATTCCGAACCATAGAACGCGTGTGTAAAATCTCTATTTGGAAGCATCCACTATTACGGTAAATTACCTTCTGAAAAGGCACACTGCATGTGCCAAAGTCACACGCCAGGCATGCTCCTGGCAGGCAGGGGTTAACCCTCTTCCGGCATTATGCAGCAGCTGGGAATAAACGACAAGACCCTGTGTCTGGCTGACATTCAGTGAGAAGCCTAGCTGTGCGTTACAGATGAAAGTCATAAATGCCGTAATCAATAGATGTTCCTGAAAGAGGCCAATTTAGCACACATATCCATGCTCTCAAATGCAGCATTGATGAAGGAGAGCTGCGCATTCACATTGCAAAGCGATTGCATGAAAATTGTTCTTGCGACCTGCTCTGTTGGGATAGCTATGGCAAGCGTTCCTTCTCTGCTCGGCGACGTTTTCTTATCCCGCGTTGGAGGAGGCATCGCCGCTAGGCTTTTGATTCGCCATCAACACAAAATCATTGCAATAAAAACATTCTCAAAATATGCGCCAGGTGGCGCTTCACTGCAACTATTCAAACCCCCAAATCTTTTCAATTAAAACTCTGAAAGTTCCCACCACCTCAGCTCAGCAGCAGCAACACCACCACCGCTCGCTCGCTCGCTCTTAAGCCGTACGACGTCCCCGCCCATCTCACAAAATACGTCCTCCAGTTCCCTTCACCCTGCCCCGGATGCGGCATCGACCATCGAGACTCTGCCTCGGTGGAATGAAAGGAGTTGAACAATAGCTCCCCAGCTCAGTTAGCCAAAAAAGTAAATAGGGAAGTGGAGATCTGTTGGCCCTCGTCACTGATCAACGCATTGGCCTTTGATTAAGGTGAACGTGGTTCTGCAGTAGGTGAATTGACATAGTCGGTCATCTTTGCTAACTCACTTTAAATTCAGATCCCGTACACCAACAAAAGGCAGGCAAATCGAACAACCCATAGCGTGTTGTGCAACTGCTGTTTTGGAGTCGTTCGAGTTTCTCAAGCTGTGGTGAACTTTGTATTTTATGCGTCGGGTGTAGCTGGAAGCAGCTTGTGCCGATTTCAGTCGAAGCGATGTTGTGATCTGTGGACCAGAGATTTATTTTAGTTCGGTGGATGAGTTGTCTGCGCAGACAGGTTGTTAATTAGTTCCGCGCAATAGGGTGTTTGGGGTTGTCGGTGAATGGGAGAGAAGAGCTGACTGAACGATGGAGCAAGCGTCTGTGACAAGAAGGACCGTAAAGATTCGTGGGGCGATGATGGTCTTCTCGTGGGTGTTCTTCTCGGCATCCTTTTCGGCTGAAGGTGAGTGATGTACGCTGCCAGTAGGCCACATTACCTACTCTGACGCCACGACACCTGTTGAAAACACGTCGCTATGCTGTGTTGCCTTTTAGATAACGATTCGGTAATCGTGATGCAGCAAACTATACACAAGTTCATAGACAACAGTGCGCAAAGGACTTGGCAACAATACACTGCTTCGTATACGATTATAGAATTAGTAGCCAGTTCAGTTCGCGAGAATAAAATTAACACATTCATTTTTAATTCATGGGCATATCGCTCTCTCTCTCTCTCAGTAATCGTATAAACTATTTGTTTTATTTAATTTAGTTTATTTTGGTTAGATAGTGTAGGTATATTGCATTGCAACTTGTCACCTACAACTTTCACCATTTGACAGGTAATCTGATCATGTCGCGAAGGTTAATGTCAAATAATTAGTTGAAACTATACATGTACGGTACTGGCTGAGCTTATGTAATCTTGGTCATAAACGTCTACGTATGATGTAGGTTTTCACGGCTCCATGCATGATGATTGATTCGAAAAGCCGCGTCGATCGCACCTCCTCTCTCCTTCGCGACGTTCCGCCTCCCGCGTTGGAGGCATCTTCAGGCGTTCTGACGGAGCGTTCTGACAACGCCTGACGATGTCGTGAAGGAGAGAGGGGTTGCGATCGACACGGCTATCCTGAAAGAGCAGCGTTCAGAAGCAATCGCCTACTTATGATATGTGTCCTCCAAGCTGATATATTCTCTCATTCTAATTCGCCTTCAGCACAGGTATTTATCAAAGGTATACAGTACATGTTTTGCAACTGTGTTACACCCAACAATTATTTTAATTCGCAACGTTAAACTCGTTGTCTATGATTAAACGAGATAATTTGGTAATGGGGCGGCACGGTGGCCGAGTGGGTAGCGCTGTCGCCTCAAAGCAAGAAGGGCCCCGGGTTCGAATCTCGGCTCGGGTGCCTTTCTGTGTGGAGTTTGCATGTTCTCCCCGTGTCCGCATGGGCTTTCGCCGGGCACTCCGGTTTCCTCCCACAGTCTAAAAAACATGCTGCTGCATAGGTTAATTGGCTCGCAGACTAAATTGTCCGCACTGCCCGGTGATGGACTGGCGCCCCATTGTGGGTGTATCTCTACCTTGCGCCCTGTGTCTGCCGGGATAGGCTCCGGCTGACCGCGACCCTGTACAGAACTAAGCGGTTTCTAACAATGAGATGAGATGAGAGTTTGGTAATGCTGATAGGTTGGCTGTGGTGCACAAACACAATAAAAATGCACAAAAACTGAGCGCATTCATCAATCACACGGCCCTATATCAAATGGTTTCGGACAATGGCCCGTTTTCATTGAACATAAAATCTACTGTGAAGGATCATTGCCTGAATTGTCGCCAGTTATATTTTTTCTTTTAAAGCGACAATGTTATTGACGTGTGTTTGTTTTTTTGACATTGTATCTGACTTGTATTTTGATTTGAGTTTTTTTTAGTTAATGTAAAAAAAAGTTTGCTACAAAAAGCCTTTAGTACGAAGTTGTCTGCGATATGATTAAGGAACTATGTATATAGCCATCGGCGATGGACCGGCGTCCCGTCGTCGGGTGTATTCCTGCCTTACGCCCTATGTTTCCGGGATAGGCTCCGGCTTCACCGTGACCCTATATAGGATTAAGCGGTTTCAGATAATGAGATGAGATATAGCCATAGTTATCTGATATCACAAAACAATGTCTCTTGCAGGGCAAATTGAGGCTGGAGTGGTTGCGCTCCATTTTGCGCATTGAGTAGCGAGTGATACTACAACGGGCCCCGATCAAAGTCATAAAGTGTAACAATGTACACTGACTTAGACACATATTGGTATCTCATCTCATTTCATTGTCAGAAACCGCTTAGTCCTGTACAGGATCGCGGTGAGCCGGAGCCTACCCTGGCAGACACAGGGCGCAAGGCAGGGATACACCCACGATAGGACGCCAGTCCATTACCGGGCACTGCAGGCAATTTAGTCTGCAAGCCAATTTACCTATGCAGCAGCATGTTTTTTGGACTGTGGAAGGAAACCGGAGTGCCCGGCAAAAACCCACGCGGACACGGGGAGAACATGCAAACTCCACTCAGAGCAGTACCTGAGTCGAGATTCGAACCCGGAACCTTCTTGCTGTGAAGCGACAGCGCTACCCACTGGGCCACCGTGCCGCCCACTCGTGGATGTTGTTTGACCATATTTCATCACGGCAGCAGTGGAGGTTTTACACAGGCGTGTGGGAAGAGGAGGACATAGCCAGGTCAGATTTCACTTGTGGCTAGTGTGCTCCATCATCACCAATGTGGTTCTTTATGCATCGGGAAAAAAAAAACACATAATTTGTTCATACGAGTTCCACGTTGTGCCAGTTGTTGGAATTGTTTGACCACACTTCACCACGTTGGTCGATGCAGATTGGCAGGAGAAAGTGTGTGGGGGTGGGGGTAGAACTAGTTTTGATGTCATTTGCTATCTGTGTTAGCACACTAAACACTTTCGTGACAATGTACCCTAGGACACTTTATTTCCGCGTGCATAAGTTAGTCTTAGTCTGCCAGTCCCGTCACTTATAATGTCACGTCGCTGGTAGCTTTACGTAGGCATGCCACTATTAGCCACAGCAATAGCGAAAGGTATTATTGATGTGGTGTGACGGATGTGATGACATTTTGTCGAGTTATTATTGTCATTCACAGCCAAGCAAGAGCTCATTCTGACCGAAAGCAATCACGAACCTATGGCGTTGATAACTGCCTATGGATAACCTATGACCCTTCTTCATCTGCGTGAAAATATCCATGACTTATCTTCACATGCCTTGATTTTTAAAAATGTCAAGCTAGACAATAGTTTTTGAAAATTAAGAAAATCTGAGTGACAAATGGTTATTTCGTGGGGGGAACGATGGTATTTCTCAGTTGTGTTATGTTCATTGTCGAACATTTGTAAGGGTAGATAGAGGCCACGGTCTTGCGGATTTATGTGAAGAGAACACACAGTCTAGGTGTTCCTTGTTGTACAAAGGTCATGAAGGAAAAAAAGGAATCTTGTAGATTTTATTTGTTGAAAAAGGTTTGGTTTTTTTGTCACCAGATTCCTTTCATGCTTATAAATAAGAGAGTGTTTAAGCTCAGCGTCTTTGTTTCCTTCTGCCTATGACTATAGAACTACTGTTTCTGAATCGCATCATGGGATTCGCTCACATTTTATAAGCAGTCTAAAGTCACATTTATATTCGACTATATATTGTACACCCTATTTATTCTTAGTTATTTCAGATGTATTAAGGAGTGGCTGTTCCCAAGTATTGGCAAACCTCAGGGCCATATGCCCACAATTTAATTTCCTACGGACTGTGGGCACATGAGGCCCACCACATTAAGATGATCCACAGCCACTAATCCTTCAGTGCAAGCTTCTTAGCCCAGCTAATCGTGTATTGGAGGCTGACTATTTTGGACCTGGAAACAACGCTGTGTGTTTATATATAAATGCTGTGCTCAGTCAATACTATCAATGCCAGGGCGTCCTGCGGTGACAGAAGTCACTGACCACGTGTGTGTTAGTGTGTGGCCCTCTGCCAAAGGTATTTATTCAAGTTTTATTCAGACCCCAAGTAAGCAATATATTCCCCACCCCTGCCTTGGAGTGTAGAAGCTTTCACTTCTGTCTGTTTATGTAGTGCTGTGTTACAGAGTAAACAATTGCTGTTCTATGGCTAGGTATACTCCCTCACAAAGAAGTTTAGATTTTTCACCACTGTTCTTACGGCTTTAATAGGAGATACACACGAATTCTAAACCTATTTGAAAGAGATATCGCTTTGACTTTTGTCTTTTTTAATTCCTTTGCCGTCATATTTAAGGGATCATATATTTGTCTAAGATTCCCCCTGCGTTAATATGTGAAGGCTGCTCGGCTGGCTGTGTGTGGGGAGTTTTTAGTTTACTATAGGCTACAATCTGCACTATTTATATTGGTGAGGAATTAATCAAATCTAGGGTTAGTAGTAACTTATGAAAAAGGTCACCGGCCGGCACAGCTGAGAGCCCTGGGTTCAATTCCAGGTTTCAGCCACTGAACAGGGTTCTCAAGGGCAGTGAGCTGATCATCACATCTCAATGGTGGTCTTAATTTTACATGCGTTTCATCGATTTTCTGCTATTCACTCACCGGTCTCGTTCATTGACTCTAATCCCTTCTGGCGTTTATAAGTGCAGCCCTTTTTCTTTCCAATGCTGGATGAGGCCCACCCATTCCAGGTGGCGTGGTCACCAGGAATGACTGGAACATGGTCGTGGATAAATCTACAGATGGCAACAACTGTGAATTGTCTCTCGGGTCACATGTCTGAGAATATCGCACCCACGTGCAAACGACCGGCTCTTTGCTTGTGGCTGAAACCACAGTCACTGCTTCGCCTGCGTTCGCGGATCAAAGAGAACAAAGACCCATCTCACAATGGGAGAGCAGGACTCACCTGCTATGCACAAGAACACCATGAACACCCCGGTTTGCTACTATATGTGATTACTGCGCTACAAAAGTGCTGTGTTGTCGAAAATTCGTGCCATCGTCAACACGAACGACTGCCGTTGTTCTAAACAATGTGCGCGTATCGC
Organism: Mordacia mordax; assembly: GCA_036362905.1. NCBI lineage: Eukaryota > Metazoa > Chordata > Hyperoartia > Petromyzontiformes > Petromyzontidae > Mordacia > Mordacia mordax. Next base: position 10,145,928 of record JAZEWT010000013.1, read on the forward strand.
CCTGTGTCGGCACTGCTGCATGAAAGCCATTCCGTCACGCCGTGCGGGTCGTGGGGGTCGCTTGACCGTGCCCACCAGTGAGGGATGGTTAAATACAGAAGAGCATAGATGTTGGGGGGCATATAATGTACAGTACAACGGGACATATTTCCGCACTGCCTTCTGTAGCCCACCACGTAACCCCCCGGCGCAAATTGACAACTTGACATGTATGGCAGTCACCCAATCCGAAACACTATCCGTAAAGCTTGCAGAGCTGGTGGGTGGGGGTTTAACCCAAGTGAAGCTTCTCATTTTGTCCAGGCAAACCAGACTCAAAACTTAGCTTCCTAGGTGCAATGACATTGGACACATCCAGGTTGCTTTGGTAAAGCGGTGTTTGGTGTGATTGACGATTTGGTGGCCTATTCCGATCGGTTGGCTTGCGACATCAGAAAAGCGTCTGGGCACGAGTCTCCGCATGTTCGTCCCAGATGCAAAACCTATCCGGGTGTCTGAGACGTGACGAGATCGGACACGTTCAGGGTGGTGTTCACGGTGTTTGGGAGGAGAATTTGTTTTTCTCTCTTGGCAGCTACCACTGTTGTTGGTGGCAGTGAATAGTGTGGTGCTCGAGCCGCTCTACGAACCCGGCCACCCGAGTTCTATTCCACAGCCAACGCCAGTGACGTGATTACTTGGAATCGGTCCTTGGCCTGTCCTAGGTGGGACTCGGCCTCAATTGAGTAGCTGGTAGTGTGGACGCTTTGCGGGGCCACCCACCCCCTCTCGTGCTGTGCTGGCTTTTATGGGTGCTCGCTTACAGCGCACTCCATACTACAATCTATTAAGGCTATACGGGGGAGCTTTCTCTTGTCTTTGGCAGTGAGTGAACGTTTGAGATTTTTCACGAACCGTGGCAAAAAAAATCTGTGTCTAAATATCTGCCCAGTATAGCCTGTGCATTTTTTCCTTAAAGTATAAAAAAACATTTTCAAAACATCATCCAGGAGCAGCCCCCAGTCATTTGCACACCTCTCTTTATTTACAACTTTGACATCTGCTTTTTCGTTTGTTGATTTAGATTTTGTTCGGTGTAAATGATGACGACAATATTTTGAATTTGGTTTACGTCTCGAGACATATTACAACAGTGGTGGGGACTATCTGCGTAACCCCCAGATTCTGTGTTCCCATCACTCAAACGATTGATGGCGGTTCTCTGTCCCCATCGGCAATAATAAAATGGGTCACAAAGCGTTGCGCAGAGCTGTGGAGAGAACGGCATATCAGCAACAACAACAACGACATATTAACGGCATATCAACAACAATAACTCATCTCATTATCTGAAACCGCTTAATCCTATATAGGGTCACGGTGAGCCGGAGCCTATCCCGGAAACACAGGGCGTAAGGCAGGAATACACCCGACGACGGGACGCCAGTCCATCGCCGGGCATTGCGGGACAATTTTAGTATGCGAGCCAATCAACCTATCCAGGAGCATGCTTTTGGACTGTGGGAGGAAACCGGAGTACCGGGCGAAAACCCACGCGGACACGGGGAGAGCATGCAAACTCCACACAGAAAAGCACCCGAGCCGAGAGATTCGAACCCGGGACCTTCTTGCTGTGAGGCGTCAGCGCTAACCACTGGGCCACTGCGCCGCCCTACAACAATAACGTTTATTTGTTTTTTTTATTACAAATTTGAGCTGTGGAGAGAAAGGTATTTCAACACCAACAACATCACAGCAGTTCAATTGAAAGTCAAATAATGGTTATACTTTAGAGGACATAAAATAAGAGATAAATAATTGTTCAACAAACGAAGAAAGGAAAAAGTGTTCCTGAGCAGGCACAGGTCAACAGCAAGCCATCATCCCAGCAAAACAACAGTGAGCCGCATCAACAGTCTAAGCCAGGGGACTTCAAAGCCTTATGGACCAAGTGGGTTTTGAGACGAGATTTGAAGATGCCCAAGGACTCATCTGACCGAATCTCCAATGAGAGGGTATTCCAGAGTCTGGGAGCAGCGTGCGAGAAGGCTCGGTCACCCATCAAGTGGAGGTGCGATCTGGGAACATGCAGCAAGCCCATATTGGAGGATCGAAGTTGTTGTGTTGAGGAGGGTGCCTGAAATAGGTCACGGATGTATGTCCGAGCAGCGCCAGTGAGAGCCTTGTAGGTGAGAAGGAGGATCTTGAATTTGATCCTATATTTAAGCTGTAGCCAGTGGAGAGACATCAGTACTGGGGATATGTGATCGTGAATGGGTGTGCGAGTGATAGGCTAGTGTTTCAGCCATCAGTCCTTCTTCAGTATAGAGAGGGAAGAGAGTTTGACTTGTATGGCTTTGCAGTTGAGTTCTTGAAGAAGCTCCCAGCACATGGAGCGTTGTACAACCCGGAGCCACATTGAAGACCCATGTAGCCCGACCACGTAAATATACGTAGTATATCAACTTGTATCTGGAAATCTGACTGCGTTATTTTTACATCACAAGAACGAGCAAAATCAATCTGTGCAAGAACCCTGTAGACGCTCAACATTGGAGTAATGCTGGCACGTGATGATCCACTGGGGCGACACGGTGGCGCAGTGAGTAGCACTGCTGCCTCACAGCAAGAAAGAACCCGGATTCGATTCCTGTGTCCGCGTGGGTTTTTGCTGGATACTCCAGTTTCCTCCCACTATCCAAAGACATGCTGGTGCGAAAGTTAATTGGCCTGATGAGTTTATTTGCCCAAAAAAAATGCCTTGGTATATACTGGCATCACATTCTGAGTAAAGTTCTGCCTTGCACCCTATGTTTGCTGGGATAGGACCCCAGTCCCCTGCGACCCTGTAAAGGTTTAAGCGGGTACTAGTAGTGATGATGTTCTGTGGTGGGGAGGAGGGCATATGGAGATCTGGCCTTTGCAATTCTCATCTCGACGTGGCTCCCATCGTCGTCTTCATGTCCCATGCCCTGCCCTTCACACCCTGCCCCCCCCCCGCCCCCTCTTAGACCGTTGCCCCCCTTCATCCCACCTAACCAACGACTCCCTTCCTTACCCTACTCCCTCCCACCCCCCCCCGCCCCAATCTAGCATTGTCAATTAAGAGCAGCCCAGCAAACTTGACGGCGTCGGTGGGCGCTCTGGCGGAACTAAGCTGCTCAGTGGAGAGCGAGCATCGGATGGACGTGACGTGGCTGCGTGACGACTTGGACTTGAGCCGCGTGCAGGGCGACCACATCGCTGTGCAGGAGTTTTCACGCTTTGGCAGCGACGGGCGTGAGCTGCTCAAGGTGGTGCTCAGGTGAGAGAGCGAGACGCTTCTCGCTGGCGCTGGGTTCACATAAACGTTCCGCCCACCTCGCTCGCTCACGTGCGAGCTGTCGACACTTGTAATGTTTGTAACGTTGCCCAGCTAATGTTTAAAAGTGTTCATGATGTAACTCTGTCCATCTATCTCTCAGTCTGTCCATTTGTTTATAATGCGGGGTGACAAGGACTCCCACAATGATGATCCAGTATCAAGGAAGATTCATTGCAAGAGATATTTCTTGCATCATTAAACTTTGGGCAAAGGTGATGGAAAACAGGTATGATGAATCGGGCAATAAACAGAGATAAGCATTTAAATTTTGCAGCTGCGTTGCAGGTTGCAGCATTCTTTTTCCCCTAATGGCAAAGTATGATTACTATGGGGTCAGAGTTCATTGTACTGAGCTGGCACAGCTGAGATTCTGGATCAGAGGTCACTTGCAGGAGATCTCAGTGGTAACGCTGTGATGTCCACTTTTGCAGGCAGTTCGCTAACGCGAAGGGCCACAGTGTTTTTTGCGAAGGGTCAGTGCTCTACGCAGAGGGTCACATTGTTCTGCGAGCGTTGAAAAAGGATTCTTTGCCAATTCTTGGGGTGGATTTGGGGGAGGGGAGGTTGAATAAGTCAATAAAGGAGACGTTCCCAAGGTGGGCACATTTGTGTACATTTGTTTGTACACAACTGGAAGGAATGATTCACAGCCCTCTCCATCAGTTTTTATTTAAGGTGGAATTAACCTTTGAGCTAAGTAAGTTGGGGAGGTGAAAGCAAGTTACAGCATCTCAGGGCACAGGGGGTAATTTGGTTAGTAAAATTAACTTCTCACACAGTCCATATATTTGGACTGTGGGAGGAAACTGGAGTACCCAGAAAAGACCAACGTGGACACAGGGAGCATATCCAAACTCCAAACTCCAAACAGAAAAGTGGCACCTGAACCGAGAATCGAATCCATAAATTTTTGCTGTGAGGTGGCATCACTACTCACTGTACTACCGTGCCCCCCCCCCACTGCAACAAGATGCTGGATTAAGGCCCTCCCCACATCATCATCAGCCGTGTGGGATGTTGATCACGCTTTACCATGCTGGCATGTGTGATTCAGTGAGTTGGGGCCCAGGACAGTTTGAGATATCACTCGTACTTGAAATTTGTTTCTGTTCAGGTTGCAAACTCGATTTGCTACCCTAAACTGCGCACCGCCTCTCTATCACTCGTTATTAGCTGTCGTAATTCAAACAAAAATCGGCAAATGAAGTAAAATCTGACCAGTACTGTAAGTGAATCGCGAGAGCTTTTTAAAGACGGGGTGTCGCCAGTGAATAGGATTACTCACGCTTAACAGCAGCCCTGTAGTCTCATTCCACAGCATCGCGTGTTAAGCTGGGTGCAGCCATCATTCCTGCTCCCCTCCCCTAGCGCGGCACCCCACAATCTACAGATAAACCCCTCAGTCTGCACAAGGTTTTGACTTGGTCTTATTTAGTGAGGGTGGGTGGTGAGGGTTGGACCTCAGCATGATACAGGGCCGGCACACAAGCTCCTCAACCATGTTAATGCGTTCTGACTCAATCTCGGTTAGTCACACTTTAATTAAACAATGTCCATAAAGCGCACAGAGTAATTGTGGTTACAGAGACAAGCGTCTTTGATGGCTTGTCCCTGCTTGGCTTTTGAAATCTGACGAGACCGGGTGCCTTCCCCGAGTGAGTGGTCATAGGCACGAGTGTTTATGCAGCTCCGTAGGCTGTGGGTCTCCATGGTGGGTGGATCAGCGAGGGTGGCAGGGTGGCGCAACGGTTAGATTTGCACCTTGCAGAATGAACGTTCTGGCTGAGGCAGTTGGATTCACCTGACGAGGGAGCAAATCAGAGACGTCACATCGACTGTACATGAATTTAAACAAATAAGCTTGTGGCACTGTCGCGTTGGCAGTGACGCAAAAGCACAAAAACAACCCCAACATGGTCATGAGTAATACCATCCATCCATCCATCTTCTTCTGCTTATCCGGTGCCGGGTCGCGGGGGCAGCAGTCTAAGTAGCGATGCCCAAACTTCCCTCACCCCAGACACTTCCTCCAGCTCTTCCGGGGGGACCCCGAGG